>JBBPLC010000800.1:0-10729 GCA_038089535.1 Hemileccinum rubropunctum
CAAGGTAACGATGGCAGGCTTTATATACCTAAGGGGAATAGTGCATGGACCAAGCTATGTAACAGCAGGAGGTCAGAGGAAGCCCGGTAAGGTAAAAGGTGTAAGGAAGATAACAGAAGTTATCGGAGCAAAGGAAATGCGGCTGTCCGTCAGAGGGAAGCGGGAATAGAGAGATAAGAGATCGTAATCATGATGACCATTGTGTTAAGAGCAGAAGTAAGCGGTGGTCATCATGTGAAAGAGAAGCATTAGCAAGAAGTGTAGGACGAATGCTAATGTGAAAGACAAAGAAAAAGTGAATCGTAACACATGTGACCAGTGGATGTGACCATGAGACCCCTCACGTGACCTGAGGCCTAGCTCATGATGTCATCATGACATCATGCCTCATGTCTTTCATCTCCGTCTCCTTTCCCATAAGGACACTTCTTTCTTCCCACATGGACTTCTCGCCATCCTCATGTTTTCCTTGCATTTACCTCATGTCTTCCTTCTCAAACCAGCCCTAAACTATTTAAGACTCAGACAACCTACCCTAAACCTATTGCTATTCACTATATAAACTTGCTCTCCTCCATCGTCTACTCTTTCCTTAGTCCTATTTACTTGGATCCTCTCCCACCTTAGGGGCTGGTTCTCTTGTTTACCACTCTTATCCTTTACTCAATCCTACTCTGCTCTCGCCATCTCTCATGCTCTGTTATTGCACGCTTGTTGTTTGCACTGTTGTATAATCTATCTCAGCACAGTTCACTTCCTTGTCCTTGAGTACCACATTTTGGTCCATGTCTGGCTTGACGTTTGGACCCATACCATTCAAACCATTGCAGAAGTTGCCCATCACCTAGATTAGGTGATGTGCTCCATAGTATAGTTTTATCCCATTTCACTTCAATAGGACTACCACAAGGCCAATCCTGTCAGCTCCACCTCGCCTTCATCATTTTATGTGTTCTCATGCTCATGCAGACTATCTTGCCCTTCAACAACAACTTGCAGTCATCAACCTCTATGCCACTACTTGTATCATTCATATCTCACTGGCACCAGAACCTGTCTATATCTTCACTCCTGAATGGAAATACTTCCCTGAGCCCATCCCTGCTCATGAGTGGACCCCTATCAAACAACGTCAATGAATCCTCTCCCCTTCCTCCTCTTTCTCTTCCCACACCATCTCTCCCTCAACCCATTCTAGCTCTACCCCATGCACACTGTCAGTGCAAAAAATATCACTGAAACCCCTGCAACATCTGCCTTGAAACAATGTGCTTCACCACCCTATCTTGTCTCCGCCCAAAAGCTCTCCTCCATTGCCCCTCCAAATTCTTGTAAGCCATGTCTTAACAAGGTGAACAAGCCACTGCCCCTCTAGTTGACCCAAACATTACATGGGCCGACATACATGCTATGATGGCCAATATGGCCACCCTTCTCTAAGCATCACTGCTAACGCAACAGCAGATGACCCAACAATTTGCTGAGACAGCCACAGCACATCCATCATCCCTGCCAACCAAGCTCATTGCTGATCCTGGCACCTGGGACAGTAACCAAGTCATGTTCCGCCCCTGGTGGGTCAAAATCACAAGTTGGGTACAGTGCCAAGGAGGTCTCAATGACTGACAGCAAACTGCTGCCATCTTTCTCAGGATGACTGGCAAAGCCAAATCTTTTGCAAGGATCACCCTCGAAAAATACCAAAAGAACAGCTCTGTCCTAGAATGGCCCACCTGGGAAGAGTTAAAAAAGGAAGTAGAGGATCATTTCCATATTGATATCCTTAAAGAGGAGTCTTACATTCGACTTACTAATCTTCAGCAAGGCTCGATGTCAATAGAAGTATTTACACAACAATTCGAGCTTCTTCACCAGGATGCAGACCTTTCACAACACGACCACAAAGTCCTCTGCCTCTACAAGGAGCGGATAGACTACAACATCTACTTCCAATTATCAACAAGGAGTCCCGCCCTTGCCAACTCACTCAAAACATGGCAGGAGAAAGCCATCAAGATGGGTAAGATGTGTAATGGAGTGGAACGGCAAACGAGGCTGCTCCATCCACCTTGCGGGAAGGTTCCTGCTAGCGTGGATGACAAGTGGCATCTAACCTGGCAAGGAATGTGGGAGAACACCCACTATGGCTCTCAGGCAGTTCGGACGTGGGGAACCGGGCAAGAGACAAGTGAATAGAACTAGGGAATATACAGGAGGGGACTACGGTATATATAGGACAGAGATCGGTTTAGGGGAGGCTCCTGTATCTATGTGAGGGCTGGTATAGAAGGGGAACATGCAGATAACATGAGGTGTCCATGAGGTTACCATGAGGCATGACATCACTGATGATGTCATAGCCTAGACCTGATGAGGTCATAGCTCTAGGCTCAATGATGATGTCATGTCACGTGACTAGTCTAGGTGCGGTCCTAGACCCTAAGCCTAGCTGTGGGGGTTGTCACGTGAGATGCTATCCGATAAGATAAGATAAGTGTCCAGTGTTATAGTAAACATATTGCGAGTCCTATAACAAGATGTTTGAGAAGATGCAGCTAGAGAGAAGCAAGCGGCCACAGCAATGACAGTTCAAGCCCCACTTCATGGAAGTGGGTATACAACCGGGCCAGGGAGCCCCAATGGACATGCATGCTGTCCAACCAACCTAGCAGGAATCATGGACCTATTACAACTGCAACAAGGTCGATCACCTGTCACATGTGTGCAAAGAACCACACAAGCCCCATGGCTGACCAATCTTCGATCCTGTCATGGGCTCCACTCAATATGCTCCTCCCCATCCCACACCTCTTCACAAGATCCCCCTCACTCCAACTACCTCTATTGTCGCGGTCCCCAAGGCCACTCAAGATTCTGGAAATCCCCCATGGATGACTGAAGAGGCCCAGGCTTACTACCTGGACTTGTTCAAGTCCTGAGCATGCCAGCTCACTGCCAAAGGACTAAAGGGAAAAGGCAAAGCCGAGTAGAGAAAAATACCTACTTGGCTACGGACCTAACTTCTTCTTCTTCATGTCTTTCCCCTTCTTATAATTGTTTTGCTGTACTTGGGGAGATGGACAGTTTGTCAGTTAGCAATGACTCACTAAACACTGTGTCTTGCAATAGTTACGATACTGACTCCAAAGGAGCATCTCTTCAGAGCATGGCACCAGAGGATAAAAATAGTGTGCTTAATTCTCCAGTTACAAACAATTTTTCTTTTTTATCCGATTGATGTTCTAACCCTAACCTTACCCTCAGGAATACCTCTCCTGCTGGGGAATTTGACATTGATACTGACATCTATTTCCAGAAAAACCAAAAATGGCAACAAAACAAAGGAAAAAGTGCTTCTCAATTTAGGAGCAGTCCAGACCTTTGTGAACAAGAAATGGGTAATGTTCTTAGGCATTCCCACCAAAAAATTATCTCTTCCACATTCTATCACTAACGCTGATGGGACTTCCTCGTCCTATGGAACTATCACAGACTATGTTTCAGTTGTCTTCTCATACCAAGGTCACTCTGAAGGAGTTGATGCTTTAGTAACAAATTTGGGAACTCACCAAATCTATTTAGGCTACAACTGGTTCTAGCACCACAATCCACTAATCAACTGGTTGACAAGAAAATCAAATTCTGCCGCTGCATACATAACTGCGTCACCATTAATGCAGCTGGCTTAGTCAAAGAGGTCTGGAACCCAGCTGTATGATCTATTGAAGATGGACTCACGGAAAAGGTGCCCAAACAGTACCACAAATTCCTCAATGTCTTCAGCAAGGAAGAATCTAAATGCATGCCTGTACAAAAACCTTGGGACCATGCTATCAACCTTAAACTGGATTTCATTCCAAAAAAGGGTTGAGTCATTCCCTTATCTGATGCTGAACTTGAAGAAGCTAGGAACTTCATCACTTCTGAACAAGAAAAGGGCTATATCCACCTGTCAAAATCCCCTCAGATGGCTCCCATATTCTTTATCCCCAAAAAGACAGGCAAGAAACATCTCATCATGGACTACCGCTATTTAAATGAGGGTACTGTTAAAAACTCATACCCTCTCCCACTTATTTCAGCCCTCATCAATCACCTGAAAGGCGTGGACAAATTTACCTGCCTCAATCTTAGGTGGGGTTACAACAATGTTCACATCAAAGAAGGTGACGAATGGAAAGCCACATTCATAACACCCCTGGGGGCTTATGAATCAGTCGTAATGTATTGTGGGATGACTAATTCCTCCCTCACTTTTTAGCAGATGATGAACAATATTTTTAATGACATGTATGCCACGGTTGTTGTCTACCTTGATGACATGTGTATATTTACCAAAAACAAATCTGATGACGAACATTCCAAGGTTGTGAAGGAAGTTTTGCACAGGCTTTGTGAAAACAACCTTTACGCAAAACCCAAAAAATGCATATTTAACACCCAGAAAGTGGACTTTTTGGGCATGACAGTTTCCACCAATGGAGTCAGCATGCAAAACAACAAAGTCAATGCAATACTCAACTGGCCAGCCCCCACAAAGCTCAAGCAGCTTCAGTCATTCCTCAGCTAATGTAATTATTATTATCACTTCATTAACAGCTTTGGATAGATTGCCCACCCCGTAAATGATTTAACAAAGAAAAATGTGCCATATACCTGGGGGAAGGCACAACAAAACACGTTTGACACACTCAAAAAACAATTCACCACCACTCCCCTTCTCACATTTCCTGACACTTCAAAGGAAATGTGTGTAAAGACCAATGCCAGCAACATCGCCACCAGTGCAGTCTTATTGGTCCTTGGGGAGGATGTCTCTTGGCGCCCCTATGCCTTTCTTTCACACTCATTTTCATCTGCAGAATGCAACTACCCAGTATATGACAAGGAGGTGCTCACTATCATTTGTGCCCTCAAGGAGTGGCAGCAATCTAATTGGTAAAACTAACTTCAAGATTTGGACAGACCATAAAAATCTCGAATACTGGAAGAAGCCACAAACACTCTCAGGCTGCCAAGCCCACTGGCACGAGCTTTTACAAGAATTCAACTATACCCTTATTTATAAACCAGGCACCACAAATGGACATGCTGATGCTCTCTCTTGTCACCTTGATCATGGCGATGCCGTCGATAAGTTAAACAAAAATATCACCATCTTTCCCTCTACTGTCCTCTGCTCTGCCTCCTTATCTATTCCGGTTAAATTAACATCCTCAGATGCTCACTTGCCCTCAAAGGGCTCCCCTGATGCTGCAGGCTTCAACCTGTATACATCCATCAATCTTGACATCCCCACCCACAATCAATGCCTTATCCCCACCTGTGTCAAGATTCAACTTCCCTCTAATACCTACAGCAGAATTGCACCTCGTTCGGGTCTCGCCCTCAAGCATAAAATCAACGTCATGGCCGGAGTTATTGACACTGATTATAGGGGAGAAATAGGCATAATTCTGTTTAATCACTCTGATTCCCCCTTCCATGTTTCTAAATTCGACCATATCACCCAACTAATTATTGAAAAAATAGAAAATCTGACACTAAAAGAAGAAAAGACTCTAGAAGAGTCACAATGCAACAACAAAGGGTTTGGAGTCAAAGCCATCTCTTCCACTTCCCTATCACCAAACTTTGAAACTAAACTATCCCTAGAATCCGCCAAATTGGATGTTGATGCTATCAACGAATATGAATATTATGCAAATGAAAAATGTTTCAGAAATTTGAATGGGATCATTTTTGTGCCACCTTCCCTTCATACTAAGCTAGTCTCACTATTCCATGATTCTCCAGTCGCTGGTCATCCTGGCCACAACCACACCATTTCATCAATTAAATGCTTCTGCTGGTGGCCTAGTGCAGCCAAAGACATTGCCTCCTATATAGACCACTGCCAGGTGTGCTCCCTCATGAAGGGATCATCAAAGCCACTGGCAGGCAAACTTATGCCACTTCCTGTCCCTTCCCATCCCATCCCTGAGAAGATATCAGTAAATCTATTGGTCGTTCACACAATGAGATCACTTCTGCACTACAAAAAACCCATGACAGGATGTTGCACACACAAACATCCAAGCACTCGTCAGCCCCTGACTATTCTATTGGAGACCTTGTCTGGCTCTCTACCGAACACCTCTCGCTTTCCTATCCCACATGTAAACTTACGCAAAAATTCATTGGCCTCTACCATATCACCGCCATACTCCCTAATGCCATCACTCTTGCCCTCTCTTCCTCTGTATCCATTCATCCCACTGTTAATATTTCTCGCATCAAACCCTACAAAGCCCCGCTAGATGGACAATCAGTATTTAAACCTGATCCTATTACTGAAACAGAGTGGAACAAAAGAAACAACTAAGTTGGACGACACCTAATCTAGGTGTCAGGCAACCTCTGCGACTGTATGAACGGTGCGGGATTGAGTGTCCAACCAAACATGGACAAGGATGTGGTATTCGGTGACTAGAAAGTTGACGGTTCCCAGGTAAAGCATAAAATGTTTATCGATGATGAGCATGTGATAACGGGCACGAAGACAGCAAGTGCAGAGTAAGATTTAGAGCATAGGAATGGTAGACAAATGATCAGGCCCCTAAATAGGAGAGTAATCAAGTGAATAGGACTGAGGAGTAGACAACGAAGGAGGAGGATTTATATATGTAAGTATGGGGTGTTTAGGGTAGGTTGTCTGAGTCCTAAATAGTTAAGGGCCGGTATGAGAAGAGAGACATGAGGGAAACACAAGGTAGCCATGAGAATGGAGAAAAGTCCATGTGGGAAGAAAGAAGTGTCCTCATGGGAAAGGAGATGGAGATGAAAGACATGAGGCGTGATGTCATGATGACATCATGGGCTAGGTCTCAGGTCATGTGAGAAGTCTCATGGTCATGTGACCTCAAGAATGAAAAGAAATCGTTGAGTTCGAAAGTGAAGGAAAGTGAAAAAGAAAACGTAGCATATAGGTCCTGAACTATAACAATTACCATGACAGAAGACCATCACGAAGAATATGAAGTTGATCATATCGTCCAGTCATGGCTTCATCACAGAAAATTGCAATACCTCATCCACTGGAAGGGATGGGACAAGGTGGATCACACCTGGGAGCCTGCCGCTAATTTAAAGCATGTGCAGGATGCAATCAACGAGTTTCATACTGCCCATCCCAATGCCCCACGTCCTATTTGTTATAGGATTTGCAATACGTTTACTATAACACTGGACACTTATCTTATCTTATCGGATAGCATCTCACGTGACAACCCCCACAGCTAGGCTTAGGGTCTAGGACTGCACCTAGACTGGTCACGTGACATGACATCATCATTGGGCCTAGAGCTATGACCTCATCAGGTCTAGGCTATGACATCATCAGTGATGTCATGCCTCATGGTAACCTCATGGACACCTCATGTTATCTGCATGTTCCCCTTCTATACCAGCCCTCACATAGATACAAGAGCCTCCCCTAAACTGATCCCTTTCCTACATATACCACAGACCCTCCTGTATATTTCTTAGTTCTATTCACTTGTATCTTGCCTAGTTCCCTATGTCTAAACTGCCTGAGATACCAAGTGGGTGCTCTCCCACATTCCTTGCTGGGTTATGCCATCCCATTACGAAAGGCACTCATCGTCGAACCCTTCTCCCTCCTCATTGGCCATCTACGTCATCGCCAGCAGGAACTTTCCCACAAGGCGGATAGAGTAGTCTTGTTTGCCATTCCACTCCATTACACTAGTGTAATGGAGTGGAACAGCAAGAATCAACTCCAATGAGGGAGGCCTAGCCTCTAGCTAGGATGGCCCGAGTATTGCCTAGAATAATAAATATGAGAAGGACCCTATAATGGTGGTCAACCGGCAAAGAGAGAGGACAAGTGGTACTCAAGTGTACTCAGGCCCCACAGTGTGGAGGGTAAGACAAATGAATAAGACTAGCTAACCCAGTTGCATCGCTACCCTATATATAGTGATACTCTATTGTGCATGGACCAAGCAGTGTACTCTAGGGTAGGTAAAGAAGTAAGGAACATGGGTAGCATGAGGCATGATGTCATAGTGACATCATGGATCTAGGCTAGTCTAGGGTGACCTGTAGGCATGTGATCGTGGGAACTAGCACATGCCCCTAAGGTACAATAGATAAAAAGGTGGCCAAGTCATGTGATCATGGGAAGTGGTCACATGACCTCGAAAGTAAGAATTATAAGTCTGGGTAAAGGAGAATGCAATGAATGTAACAGTAAGCGGTAGTGTCATAGCCTGAACTACAACAGTAACACATGAAATGGGATGAAACTATACTATGGAGCATGTCACCTAATCTAGGCGACAGGCAACTTCTGCAACAGTTTGAATGGTACAGGTCTGAACGTTGAGCCAGACATGGATCAAAATATGGTACTTAAGAATGAGGAAGTGAACTGTGCCAAGGTAGATCATACAACAGTGCAAATGACAAGCATGCAATAACAGAGCACGAGAGATGGCAAGAGCAGAGTAGGATTGAGTAAAGGATAAGAGTGGTAAACAAGAGAACCAGCCCCTAAGGTAGGAGAGGATTCAAGTGAATAGGACTAAGGAAAGAGTAGACGATGGAGGAGAGCGAGTTTATATAGTGAATAGCAATAGGTTTAGGGTAGGTCGTCTGAGTTTTAAATAGTTTAGGGCCGGTTTGAGAAGAAAGACATGAGGTAAATGCAAGGAAAACATGAGGATGGTGAGAAGTCTGTGTGGGAAGAAAGAAGTGTCCTTATGGGAAAGGAGACAGAGATGAAAGACATGAGGCATGATGTTATGATGACATCATGGGCTAGGCCTCAGGTCATGTGAGGGGTCTTATGGTCATGTGCACTGGTCACATGACTTTGAAAGTGAAAGAAGACATTAAGTATGAAAACAGGATGAATGAATGAAAATGTAGCATATAGGTCCTGAACTATAACACTACCCCCTATTCACCAGATCCAAGGTCTAGCTGAGAATCAGTGAATTCGGTATAGGCGAGACCAAATGGACAAAAGAGGGATGTAAACTTGAGCTTGGAGATACTCTGAATAGTGTTGTAGTTTGAGCTACGACACTACCACTTACCATTATGTTCCCTGCATTCTCCTTTACCCAGACTTACTATCTCTACTTTCGAGGTCACGTACTTGGCCACTCTTTATCTTATCTATTGTACCTTAGGGGCATGTGCTAGTTCCCATGATCACATGCCTACAGGTCGCCCTAGACTAGCCTAGATCCATGATGTCACTATAACATCATGCCTCATGCTACCCATGTTCCTTACTTCTTTACCTACCCTAGAGTACACTGCTTGGTCCATGCACAATAGGGTATCACTATATATAGGGTAGTGAGTAGACTGTAGTACCTCAGTCTTATTCATTTGTCTTATCCTCCACATCGTGGGGCCTAAGTACACTTGAGTACCACTCACCCTCTCTCTTTGCCAGTTGACCACCGTTATAGGGTCCTCATCATATTTATTGTTCTAGGCGACACTCAGGCCATCCTGGATAGAGGCTAGGCCACCCTCATTGGAGTTGGTTCTTGTCATCCCACTCTGTTACAGTTACATGTGCCAATGGTGTGGCTGTACATTTGGGCCAGTGAGGCTGTATGGTGTCAGACATATTCCCTGTAATAAGCAAACAAATGGGATTGGGAGATGAAATGAAAATTTCATATCCACATACCATTTATAGTTATCGGCTGTTGCCAGTAACAGGAATGCATAATCTTCTGCAGGCTTCAGGGCTTCTGGGACCTGGCTTGGCTCAGCTCATGGCTTCTTAAAATGGCAAGCCAAGCTCCAAGCCCTACCAAGCCCCTAATATGGCCCAGCTCAGCCAGGCTTTTTGGGGCCTGGTTTGATAGGCTCAAGACTTTCAGGCTAGGCTGTGGAATCACTAATGAGGACAATGGAAGGGTGCTGTGTTGGTCTTTACACATGAGCCTGATTGCAGCAAGGGTAATGCAAGGGGTGACAAAGCATTTTTAATCTGGCTAAGCAGAGGTGTATGCATATATGGGTTACTGGGTGGATTATGCTAGTGGTACTTACTGTAGTACAATAGGAGCTCCATTTCCATTTGTGTAACAATATGTAAATATAAATAAACATAATTGTCAAATCTTGCAATCTCCTGCAAAAACGAAACCGTAACTATACCACATAAACCCTCTACTATTGTATCGGGAATAATGTGTTTGTGCACCACAGCGTATACAGAATTGTCAGATGAAAATTTCCCTTTCTTGCTGCATCTCCTCCACATTCAAGATCTCATCACTGACGCCCCTCAGTGCTTAGCACTCAGCCCTTGCAGCCTCACCAGGACTCACTTTGTGCAAGTCCAAATCCTGCTGGTAACTTCATGTCCTCAGCCAGCTCTCTTTGGATTTTGCATCCACAGTCTTGCTTCATCCACCCAGTGGGGATATCTATTGCTATTGCTCACACTTAGTGTTGAAAGCATACAGGTGGTAAGGTAGAGGAATACCTGACACTTACCAAGGTTTAAGAGGTTAGCTTAAGGAGATGGTTATGGTAAGAACACAAGATGTTATTCAAACTCAGATGACTGAGTTCCAACTTATATACTACATAGACCATGTGACTATTTCCTAATAGAGTAAGCTACACTACAACTAGTAAGTAATAAGTAGCATTAAGAGCTACTATATGGTGCTCAATCAACACTCCCCCT
>JBBPLC010000801.1:0-10725 GCA_038089535.1 Hemileccinum rubropunctum
CATGTGACTTCGAAAAGAAAAGAAAGTGTTAAGTTCGAAAGTGAAGAAAATTGAGAAACGTAGCATATAGGTCTCGAACTATAACATTACCCTCCACCTAGTGGGGCCTGAGTACACTTGAGTACTGCTCATTCCTCTTCTTCTGCCGGTTAGCCACCGTTATAGGGCTACTCATCATATTTATCATTCTTGGCAATCTTGGCCATTCTAGCTCAAGGCTAGGTTGTTCTCCTTTGGGATTGGTTCAGCCTTGTGTAACGGCAAACGAGGCTGCTCCATCTGCCTTGCGGGAAGGTTCCTGCTGGCGAGGACGACGAGTGGCATCTAGCCAATAGATATAGCCAACGAGGAGGATGAAGGGTTCAATGATGAGTGCCTTTCGTAATGGGATGGCATAACCCAGCAAGGAGTGTAGGAGAACACCCACTATGACTCTCAGGCAGTTCAGATGTGGGGAACCAGGCAAGAGACAAGTGAATAGAACTAAGGAATATACAGGGAGGGTGCTATATATATATATAGGAAAGGCATTGGTTTAGGGGAGGCTGCCTGTATGCATGAGGGCCGGTCTATAGTAGATGACTAAGGTAACATGAGGTGTCCATGAAGTTACCATGAGGCATGACATCACTGATGATGTCATAGCCTAGACCGATGAGGTCATGGTTCCAGGCCCAACGATGATATCATGTCACGTGACCAGTCTAGGTGTGGTTCTAGACCCTAAGCCTAGCTGTGGGAGTTGTCACATGAGATGCTACCTGATAAGATAAGATAAGCGTCCAGTGTTATAGTAATCATATCGCAAATCCTATAACACCTTGTTTGCCATTCCACTCCATTACAGAGGCTGATGTGGCATTGTGTAGATAAATCATGTGATGAAAGATGGTGTCCTTGACTTATTGAAGTCCACTTCGGAACACCTCATTAACATCATCCACATCATCCATAGATAAATAAAGTTTCTATGGATTAAATGAGTGTTTTTAAAACATTATGTGAAATAGACACAATGTACCCAATATACATATTCTTCAGGATCTACATATGCCCTTCCTTTGTCTTTATCACTGCCTCTAGTCTTTTAGGCATGCTTTCTATCAAATTTTGACATTCCATAACCTCTATCTTGCTCTATTTCACATTAATCATTTCCAAAAGCTCCTAAGCCCCTCTTAATACTGTTATATAGCTATTGAGCTTTTTTTTAAGGATTTGCTAGAGATGTTCAATAGGACTAGGGTCTAGAAATTGTGCTAGCCAATCAAGGACCTTGATACCTTGAGATTCTAGCCATTTCTGGACCCTGTTAGAGGTATGTTTAGTATCATTATCTTGTTAAAATATAATTCTTTCTTTAGGAATTCCAGAATTTTTCATAGTAGAAAGCAGATTTTTCTCCACATGGAGACACACTGCTAAGCATTCATTCTCCCTTCCATCTTCCTCACTTTATTCATGTAGCAGCAGAAGGTCAGAGGAAACCCAATAAGGTAGGTGGAGTAAGGAAGATAACGGAAGATATCAGAACAAAGGAAATGCAACTGTCTGTTGGAAGGAAGCGGGAGCAAAGAGATAAGAGTTCATAATTAAGATGACCATCATGAGAAGAGCGGAAGTAAACGGTGGTCGTTGCATGAAAGAAAAGCATTAGCAAGAAGTGTAGGACGAATGCTAATGTGAAAGACAAAGAAAAAGTGAATCGTAACACTCATGCTCTTGGTTCTTTTCCCAAGATTGTAATCTTGCTTATAAGTCTTCAGACAGCCTCATCTTTTCTCTTCAACAGCTCTCTTCTCACACTGTCTTCCTACTCCACTTGCCCTATTTAGATTCCTCTGACCTATCACTGTAACACAGCTTGGTCCATGTGCAGATACCCAGGGTATATAAAGGCTGCTGTCTTTACCATGTATTCCCTAAGCTAAACCTACCTAGAATAGCATCTTTGATTCTTCACTTGTCTTTCACCTCTCTAAGTCTCCATTCTACTTTCAAGTGGATGTGAAACTGGAGGTTGAGCGAGCAAGAAACAACTTAAGGAGTATATCACCTAATCTAGGCATTGTGCAACTTTGGTGACAGTGTGGACGGTTTGATTATGGGAGTTCAACCAGACATGGACCAAGACATGATAATTGGTGACAAGGAAATTAACTGTACCCAAGTACAGCATGAACAAGATATGATGAGGAGCATGTGTTAATGAGCATGAAGCTGGTGAAGTGCAGAGTAAGGATAGGAAAAGTAGAAGAGTGGTATTCAGGAAGTATCCAGTCCCTAAAGTGGAGGGGAATACAAATGAATAGGACTAAGGAAAAGTAGACGACAGGGCGGAGTGGGTTTATATAGTGAATAGCGACAGGTTTAGAGTAGGTCATCTGAGTCCTAAATAGTTTTAGGGCTGGTATAGATAAGGAACATGAGGAAAATATAGGGTAAACACAAGGACGGTGGGAAGTCCGTGTGGGAAGAGAAGTGTACTTGTGTGAGCAAAAAGACGGAGATGAAAGACATGAGGCATGACATCATGATGACATCACAGGCTAGACCTCAGGCCATATGAGGGGTCTCACGGTCATGTGCACTGATCACGTGACTTCAAAAATGAAAAAAAATTGTTAAGTATGAAAGTAACAAGAAAGTGAAAAATGTAGTATATAGGTCCTGAGCTATAACACTACCCCCCATTCACCAGATTTGAGATCTAGTTGAGAATTGGTGAATTTGGTATAGGAAGGACCAAAAGGATGAAAGAGGGATGTAAACTCGAGCTCAGAGATGCCCTGAATGGGCTATGGGGCATTTGGGTGAGCAGCATAAAACTCAGATATTGCATCTTGTGCATGTTTTAAATTGACAGCAGGTTCCCAGGTGCAATCCACCTCGTCCCATCCCTTCCAGTGAATGAGGTATTGTAACTTCCCACAGTGAAGTCTTGACTGGATGATGCAATTGACTTTGTATTTCTTGTGATGATCTTCTGTCATGGTGATGGGGTCTGGTTTAAATATGGATTGTCCATCCAGCAGGGCTTTATATGGTTTTACGCAAGAGATATTAACTATAGGGTGAATGGAAACAGAGGAAGGAAGGATAAGGGTGACAGCATTAGGGAGAATGGCAGAGATACAGTAAGGGCCAATGAATTTTTGTTTAAGTTTATGCACAGGGTAAAAGAGGGAAAGGTGCTCGGTAGAGAGCCAAATGAGGTCGCCAATAGAATAGTCAGGGGTGGAAGAGCACTTGGATATTTGTGCATGTGACATCTGATTGCAGGTTTTTTGGAGTATGGAAGTGATCTCTTCATGTGGAGAGTAGTTTCGCATCACAGAAAAAGGGGTAGCACCTATGGCAGTGATGAGGGTGTTATTGTGTGTAAACTGCACCATTTTCAGCCACAAGGCACATATCTCCTGCCTTTTGGCGACATAAGCATGGAGATACATGATAACTTCTCGGTTGACCCTTTCTGTTTAACCATCTGTCTGCAGATGATATGCCGTTGAGAGTTTCTGCTGAATGCCAAGGACCTTGCAAAGTTCCTTGGTGAACTCTGAGACGAATTGGGGTCCCCTGTTGGAAAGGATAGTGTTAGGAAGTCCATGGAGACACCATACATGATCTCTAAATAAGGCAGCTAAGTCCGAAGAAGAGATTATTTTTAGACAGGGAAAAAGAATGATTTCTTTGGACAAATGATCGACAACTACCCCTATGGAATCAAAACCGTTGGAAGGGGGTAGTCCTGTGACAAAATCAAAGGAAATATCTTCCCAAGGATGGGAAGGAACAGGAAGAGGCATAAGTTTGCCTGCTGGTGGCTTTGATGAACCCTTCATGAGGGAGCATACCTGACAGTGATCTATGTATGAGGCAATGTCTTTGGCTATATGAAATGGAGTGAATGATAGAAACAACTAAAGTTGAACGACACCTAATCTAGGCATCGGGCAACCTCTGCGACGGTGTGTAAGATGCGTAATTGAGTGTCCAACCAAATGTGGACGAGGATATGATATTCAGCAACAAGGAAGTTAACAGTTCCGAGATACAGCATAAACGGGAAACGACCATGAGCGTGCGATAACGGGCATGAAGACAGCAAATGCAGAATATGAGATTGGAATGAATAAGAGTGGTAAACAAATGAACAGGCCCCTAAGGTAGGAGAGTATTCAAGTGAATAGGACTAAGGAGTAGACGACAAAGGGAGAGGGTTTATATATGTAAGTATGGGATGTTTAGGGTAGGTTGTCTGAGTCCTAATCGATTAAGGGCCGGTGTGAGAGAAGGAACATGAGGAAAATGCAAGGTAGCCATGAGGATGATGAGAAGTCCATGTGGGAAAAGGGAAGTGTCCTCATGGGAAAGGAGGCAGAGATGAAAGACGTAAGGCATGATGTCATGATGACATCATGGGCGAGGCCTCAGGTCATGTGAGGAGTCTCACAGTCATGTGCGTTGGTCATGTGACTTCAAAAATGAAAAGAAGGCATCAAGTTTGAAAGTGAAGGAAAATGCAACACGTAGCATATAGGTCCTGAACTATAACACTACCCCCCATTCACCAGATTCGAGATCTAATCGAGAATTGGTGAATTTGGTATAGGAGGGACCAAACGGACAAAAGAGGGATGTGAATTCTATCTCAGAGATACCCTGAATAGGTCGTGGGGCATTAGGGTGTTCAGCATGAAACTCGGCAATGGTATCTTGCACATGTTTTAAGTTGACCATGGGATCCCAGGTGCGGTCCACCTCGTCCCATCCTTTCCAGTGGATAAGGTATTGTAGCTTCCCGTGGTGAAGTCTTGACTGGAAGATGCGGTTGACTTCATATTCTTCATGATGGTCTTCTGTCACAGTAGTAGGATCTGGTTTAAATACGGGTTGTCCATCCAGCGGGGCTTTGTAGGGTTTTATGTGGGAGATATTAATGGTGGGGTGGATAGAGACAGAAGAGGGGAGGGCGAGGGTGACGGCATTAGGGAGTAGTGTGGTGATACGGTAGGGGCCAATGAATTTTTGCGTTAATTTACACACAGGGTATGGAAGTGAGAGATGTTCCATGGAGAGCCAGACTAGATCTCCAATAGAATAATCGGGGGCAGAAGAGCGCTTGGATGTTTGTGCGTACGACATCCAATCACAGGTTTTCTGTAGGGTAGACGCACTCTCTTCATGGGCGTGTCCAATGTTTTTACCAAACGACCTCCCAGGAGTCATAGTGGAGTTTGTGGGCTCCATTCCCATGCGTGGGGAGTAGTTTCATGTAACCGAGAAGGGTGTGGTTCCCGTGGCAGTGGTAAGGGTGTTATTGTGCGCAAACTGCACCCTGACTAGCCACAAGGCCCATGTCTCCTGCTTTTTAGTGACATGAGCACAGAGGTACACGATAACTTCTCAATTGACCCTTTCCATCTGGCCATCTGTTTGAGGGTGGTACGCCGTGGAGAGTTTCTGCTGGATACCAAGTACTTTGCAAAGTTCCTTGGTGAACTCTGAGACGAATTGTGGTCCTCTGTCCGAGAGAATAGTATTAGGGAGTCTGTGAAGACACCATACGTGGTCTCTAAATACCATGGCTAAGTCCGAAGAAGAAGTTGTTTTAAGACAGGGAAAAAGAACGATTTCTTTAGAGAAGCGATTGACGACTACCCCAATAGAATCAAAACCGTTAGAAAGGGGTAGTCCGGTGACGAAATCAAAACAGATGTCTTCCCATGGATGGGAAGGGACAGGTAAAGGCATAAGTTTTCCTGCCGGTGGCTTTGACAAACCCTTCGTGAGGGAGCACACCTGACAGTGTTCGATGTAGGAAGAAATGTCTTTGGCAGCACTAGGCCACCAGTAAAAGTGTTTAATAGAGGAAGTGGTATAATCGTGGCCTGGGTGTCTGGCGACCAGAGAATCATGAAAGAGCGAGATTAACTCGGTGCGAAGGGAAGGGGGCACAAAAATGATGCCATTCGAATTTCTGAAAGTTTTTCATTTGCATAGTATTCGTATTCATTGATAGCATCAACGTCCATTCTAGCAGATTCCAAGGATAATTTAGTTTCAAAGTTTGGGGATAGAGAAGTGGAAGAGATTGCTTTAACTCCTGTGGAGCCAAAACCTTTGTTGTTTCGTTGTGACTTGTCAAGAGTCTTTTCTTCTGTTAAAGTGGGGTTTTCTATTTTTTCAATAATTAGTTGCGCAATTCAGTCAAATTTAGAAATGTGAAAAGGGGAATCGGAGTGGTTGAACAGAATTACACCAATTTCTCCCCTATAATCGGCATCAATGACTCCGGCCATGACATTGATTTTATGTTTGAGGGCGAGGCCCAAATGAGGTGCAATTCTGCCATAGGTGCCAGAAGGGAGTTGGATCTTGACACGGGTGGGTATGAGAGCTTGGTCGTGGGTGGGAATGTCAAGATCAACAGATGCATACAGGTCAAATCCTGCAGTGTCGGAAGAGCCCTTCGAAGATAAACGAGCATCTATGGAAGTTAATTTGACTGGAATAGATAAAGAGGAGGAGTGGAGAACAGTGGAGGGGAAGACAGTGATGTTCTTGTTTAACTTATCGATGGCGTCGCCATGGTCAGGGCAATGGGAGAGGGCGTTGGCATGTCTATTCGTGGTACCGGGTTTATAGATTAACGTATAGTTGAATTCCTACAAGAGCTCGTGCCAGCGAGCTTGATGATACGAGAGCGTCTGTGGTTTTTTCCAATACTCGAGATTTTTGTGGTCTGTCCATATCTCGAAGTTAGTTTTACTGATTAAATAGTGGCGCCATTCCTTGAGGGCGTGAATGATGGCTAGTAACTCTTTGTCATAGACAGGGTAGTTGCGTTCAGTGGAAGAAAAGGAGTGAGAGAGAAAGGCACAGAGGCATCTTCCCCTAGGACTGACAAAACAGCGCCCATAGCAATGTCGCTGGCATCAGTTTCGATGCACATTTCCTTTGAAGCATCCGGGAATGCAAGGAGAGGGGCGGTCGTAAATTGTTTTTTGAGCATATCAAACACATTTTGTTGTGCCTCCCCCCAGGTGTATGGCACATTTTTCTTTGTTAGAGCAAGCGATCTGTCCGAAACAATTAATGAATCGTCAATAATAGTTACAGAGCCCGAGGAATGATTGAAGCTGCTTGAGCTTCATGGGAGCAGGCCAGTCAAGTATTACGTTGACCTTATTGTTTTGCATAGTTGGCAGATACTGTCATGCCGAGAAAGTCAACTTTGTCGGTGTTAAACATGCATTTTTCAGGTTTTGCATAAAGGTCATTTGCGCATAGCCTGTGCAAGACTTCCTTCACAACCTCAGAGTGTTCCTCATTGGATTTGTTTTTGGTGAAAATACACATGTTGTTGAGGTATACGATAACTGCAGCGTACATGTCATTAAAAATATCGTTCATCATCTGTTGGAAGGTGGGAGGAGAGTTAGTCATCCTGAAATACATGACGACGGGTTCATAAGCCCCCAGGGGCGTAACAAATGCAGCTTTCCACTCGTCACCTTCCTTGATATGAACATTGTTGTATCCCCACCTAAGGTTGAGGCAGGTGAATTTGTCTGTGCCTTTGAGATGATCGACGAGTGCTGAGATGAGGGGAAGAGAATATGAGTTTTTTACTGTACCCTCGTTTAAATATCGATAATCCATAACAAGTCATTTTTCGCCTGTTTTCTTCAGAATAAAGAATACTGGAGCCGTTTGTGGTGATTTTGATGGGCGGATATAGCCCTTTTCTTGTTCCGAGTTGATGAAGATCTGGACTTCTTCTAATTCTGTGTCAGAGAGAGGGATTACCTGGCCCTTTTTTGGTACAAAGTCGGGTTTTAGATTGATGGTGTGATCTCATGGCTTGCGTATGGGCATTTGTTTTGACTCTTCCTTGCTGAATACATCTAGGAACTCATGGTATTGTTTTGGTATCTTTTCCGTGAGTCCGTCTTCAATGGAACGAATGGCTAGGTTCCAGACTTCCTTGATTAATCTAGCTGCATTGATTGTGACACAGTTACATGTGCAGCGACAGAACTTTATTTCCTTATTGACCTAGTCAATGAGTGGATTGTGGCGTTGGAACTAGTCATAGCCTAGATAAATACAATGAGCTCCTAAATTAGTTACCAAGGCATCAACTCCTTCAGAGTGACCTTGGTATGAAAATACAACAGAAATGTAGTTGGTGATAGTGCTGTGGGAAGAAGAGGTCCCATTGGCATTAGCAATGGAGCGAGGAAGGGATAATTTTTTTGTGGGAATGCCAAGGGACATTACCCATTTCTTGTCCACAAAAGTTTGGACTGCCCCTGAGTCGAGGAGCACTTTTTCCGTTGTTTTTTGCCATTTGTTGTTTTTCTGGAAGTAGACGTCAGTATCAATGTTGAATTCCCCAGCAGGAGAGGTATTTCTGAGGGTAAGGTTAGGGTTAGCAGGAGAATCAGGTAAAAAAGAAAATTTGTCTGTAACTGGAGAATTAAGCACACTATTTTTATCCTTCGGTGCCACGCTCTGAAAAGATGCTCCTTTGGAGTTGGTATCATAGCTATTACAAAAGGAATTGTTCGGTAAGTCAATGTCGCCTAATGAACCATCTATCTCCCCGAGTACAGTGAAGCAATTAGAAAATGAA
Organism: Hemileccinum rubropunctum; assembly: GCA_038089535.1. Taxonomy (NCBI): domain Eukaryota; kingdom Fungi; phylum Basidiomycota; class Agaricomycetes; order Boletales; family Boletaceae; genus Hemileccinum; species Hemileccinum rubropunctum. The sequence continues at coordinate 8,645 of JBBPLC010000801.1, forward strand.
GGAAAAGAAGAAGTTTTAAGGTCTGTTGCCAAGTAGGTACTTTTCTCTACTCAGCCTTGCCTTTTCCCTTTAGTCCCTTAGCGGCGAGCTGGTGAGCCCAGGACTTGAACATATCCAGGTAATAGGCCTAGGCCTCTTTAGTCATCCACGGAGGATTTCCGGAACTTTGTGCTGTTTTGGGGACAGCAGTGATGGTGGTGGTGGGTGCAAGCAGGATTTTGTGGAGAGGAGCAGGACGAGGTGGGGCATATCGAGTGTGGCCAGTGACTGGGTTGAAGATGGGCCGGCCACGCAGTTTGCAGGGTTCTTTGCATGCGCACAATAGATGACCAACCTTATTGCAGTTGTAGCAGGTCCTTGATTCCTGCTGGTTGAGTTGGACCGCATGAGTGTCCATGGGGGTGCCTCAGCCCAGTTGCATATCCACTTCTGTGAAGCGGGGCTTGAATTGTCGCTGTTGTGGCTGTTTACTCCATTCCAGCTGCATCTTTTCGAACATTTTGCTCATCTCCACCGCCTTCTCTTGCCAGGTGGCAAGTGAGTCAGTGAGAGCGGGGCTTCTTGTTGACAACTGAAAGTAAATATTGTAATCAATATGTTCTTTGTAGAGTCATAGAACGTTGTTGTCATGCCTTGACAGGTCCGCATCCTGTCGTAAAAGCTCGAATTGTTGTGTGAACACTTCGATCAGCATCAAGCCCTGCCAAAGGTTAGTGAGCCGAATATACAATTCTTCTTTCAGGACATCAATCCTGAAGTGGTCCTCAACTTCCTTTTTTAACTCTTCCCACGTTGGCCATGTGAGAGCGGAGTTTTTCTGTTGGTACTTCTCGAGGGTAATCCTCATGAAGGACTTGGCCTTGCCCACCATCCGAAGGAGGACAGCGGTGGTTTGCTGATGATTATCAAGACCACCTTGACATTGGACCCAGGTGGCAATTTTAACCCACCAGGGGCGAAACGTTACCCGGTTGCTGTCCCATGTGCTGGGATTGGCAATGAGTTTGGTTGGCAGCGACGAGGGACATGTCATTGCAGCCTCTACGAGTTGTTGTGTCATTTGTTGTTGGGAGAGTAATGACGCTTGGAGTAAAGCGGCCATGTTGGCCATCATGTTGTGAATGTCGGCCCACGTAACGTTGGGGTTGATGGGCGGTGCTGCGGCTTGTTTGGACATTGTTTAAAGAAACTTGGATGGGCAGCGAAGAACTGCTTTTGGACGGAGGCAGTAGAATGCAGCGAAACAGTTGGTTTTGGGGCAAACATTTCTGAGTTCTTTGCAGTGGGGTTTGTGCTGACAATGTGTGCGGGGTAGAGCTGGAGGTGGAGGAATGGGAGAGATGGCACGAGAAGAAAAGGAAGGGGAAGGAGAACGAGGAGTGGGAGTGACTTCATGAGATGGAATAGGAGCAGGGAAGTATTCTCTAGGTTGTTCAATGGGGTGGTCATTTGGGTTGACCTCGTACAGGAAGAGGCATAAGTTTGCCTGCTGGTGGCTTTGACGAACCCTTCATGAGGGAGCACACCTGATAGTGGTCTATGTATGAGGCAATGTCTTTGGCTATATGAAATGGAGTGAATGATAGAAACAACTAAAGTTGAATGACACCTAATCTAGGCATCGGGCAACCTCTGCAATGGTGTGTACGGTGCGTGATTGAGTGTTCAACCAAACATGGACGAGGATGTGATATTCGGCAACAAGGAAGTTAACAGTTCCAAGATACAGCATAAATGGGAAACAACCATGAGCGTGTGATAACGGGCATGAAGACAGCAAATGCAGAATATGAGATTGGAATGAATAAGAGTGGTAAACAAATGAACAGGCCCCTAAGGTAGAAGAGTATTCAAGTGAATAGGACTAAGGAGTAGACGACAAAGGGAGAGGGTTTATATATGTAAGTATGGGATGTTTAGGGTAGGTTGTCTGAGTCCTAATCGATTAAGGGCTGGTGTGAGAGAAGGAACATGAGGAAAATGCAAGGTAGCCATGAGGATGATGAGAAGTCCATGTGGGAAAAGGGAAGTGTCCTCATGGGAAAGGAGGCAGAGATGAAAGACGTAAGGCATGATGTCAT
>JBBPLC010000802.1:0-10721 GCA_038089535.1 Hemileccinum rubropunctum
GTATGATGTCATGATGACATCATGGACTAGGCCTTAAGTCACATGAGAAGTCTCATGGTCACATGCACTAGTCACGTGACTTTGAAAAGTAAAAAGAAAGTGTTAAGTCCAAAGTAACAGAAAGACAAAAAACATAGCATATAGGTCCTGAACTATAACAGCACCCAAATAGTGGTTGCCATCATCTATGTTAATGATGCCCTGTTCTGTGGTCCTGATAAAGCCATAGTTGCAGAGGTAAAAGCTGCATTTATGTGCAAGTGGGAATGCAGAGACCTAGGCCCTGCAAAGGAGTTTCTACACATGAGAATTTGTCGGACTGGCAGCAAGATCATGATTGATCAGTGCACTTACCTAGAAAAAGTCCTTGAATGATCAGAATGCAGAATGCTAGAGTCACTCCCACTCCCCTTCCACAGGAGTATTATCCTCTTGATTACAATGGCCCAGTTGACCCAGAACTGTGATCTCACTTTCAACAAGTGATTGGATCCTTATTATATATTACATTAGGGACCAGACAAGACATAGCTTATGCTGTGACCACCCTATCTCAGCATGCTGCCAAACCATCATCAGAGCACCTCGACAAGGCACTCTACATATGTTGGTATCTACTTGGTACCTGATACTATTCCCTTGTCTTTGATGGAGCCTCTCAGGCTGGCATGATTGCATATACTGATTCTGATTGAGCATCTGATCTAAACACCCATCGCTCTCAGACTGGCTGGTTTATTAAACTAGCTAATTGCATCTTCAGCTGGCAATCACGCCAACAACAGTGCATTGCCTATTCTTCTACAGAAGCTGAATATGTTGCACTTCCTGATTGTAGCAAGCAGGTGGTATGGTTGCATTCCTTAATGGAAGAACTAGGATATAAGTTACACCCAATACCAATTTGTGGTGATAACCAAGATTCCATATTCATGGGATCGAACCCCGTTACCGAAAAGCATAATAAACACATAGACATCAAATGGCACGGTGTTAGGGAGTTCATCTGTGAAGGTTTAGTAGAACTGTTCTTTGTCAAAGGGGCACACAACCCTGCCGATATATTCACTAAAAACCTTGGACATGTTAAACTTGATCAGTTCAGATCACAACTCGGGCTAGTCTTCTATGATCAACCCATAGCACCTTGAATAAGTACTCTCTTCACTTATGCACCTTAGATAGGTAGCTAAGCGAGGGGGAGTGTTGATTGAGCACCATGTAGTAGCTCTCAACACTACTTATTACTTACTAGTTGTAGTGTAGCTTACCTTATTAGGAAATAGTCACACAATCTATGTAGTATATAAGTTGGAACTCAGTCATCTGAGTTCGAATAGCATCTTGTGTTCTTACCACAACCATCTCCCTTAACAAACCCCTCTAACCTTGGTGAGTGTCAGGTATTCCTCTACCTTACCACCTGTATGCTTTCAACATCAATAACTTGGATATTTGCAGCATCAGAGTGTTGTGCAATTGTAGGTGGGGAATCTGCAGTAATATTAGTATTTGAGAATTGTTAGAAAGTCACTTACCAACAGGGTCAGTGTGAGAGGCCAACATTGCTATGTATTTGCCTGCAATGTGTTACATTTGTTGTCATGACTCATAACCAAGGTTGCATCTTTTCTGAGCCCAGATGATGGTCTTACCTCATCATCTGAGCTCAAATCATTGGTAGTGGTGCTGGGATTGGCCCTTTTGCATTTTTGGCCCACAGTAGTGGATAGAATGGGAGGAGGGGAGGAGTCATCATTGGTGAAGAAGAGTGGCTTGCTAGCTATGCTGTTTCCCCCCAATGTGCCTGATTTAGTCACCTGGTGTGAGAGAAGCTTGGGTGTGGCTGCATTCTCAGCATCCCTGAGCCTTGTGGATGGGACTGTAGCCCATTTATGTAGGTTGACTGGCAATTATGTTCTCAGAGTTCATTTCAGCAGAAGTTTCATTATGCATAAGAACCAAGCCAAAAATATTTTACAGATGATTACTAATATGTTAGTCAGTGAGCCCCAGCCTCGGCCCCAGCCCAGGGCTTGAGAGATCTGAAGCCTGAGCCCTAGGCCCCCTGAAGCCCTTGCTCAAGGCCCAGCTCGGCCCAGCTTAAAAAGGCAAGGCCCAGCTCAGCCTAGGGCTCCTGAGGGTTCAAAGCCAGGCCCAGCACATTACTAGTTCAATGAAACATGTTAGCAAATCCCAGGCAAATATTTTGAAGTTGAAGATCAATCCTGACCAAATCTATCATCTAGACTTGTCAGAACTCCAAGGAATGAATCTGTGTGCCTCAGGCTGACAAGCTCACCTTTGAATGATGACAATTACCAGAATCACACCTAAAATCAAGAATGTGTTGGATTGGCACTAAAGAACATGCATGCATGATGTATGACATTCTGGCCCCCTTGCATCCCATATGCTGCACCAACATGATGCACCCACAAAATTACATGTTCTGTTAGGTCTGAGGAACAGACTGTCATGTTGGACGAGAGAATGTACAAAGACCTCTACACCCGTGATCCTACGACATGCCCTTGATATGTAGTGTAGAAGAGGATAGGTGAGGAAAAATGCTTACTGGAATGCATCATCGACCATAGACAGCACCAAATTGTTAGTGTTTGTCATCCCATTGGTCCCGCTGTACGAAAAGGAACATGACGCTAAGTTCCAAAAAGGTAAGCAAGTAAAATTGTTCAAACCTATAATTTGAGAGTAATTCACTCGTGTTGTAGCCCCTGCGAATGAGAGCAGTTTGCATCGACGACAGAAGAGACAAAGAGGAATCCAGCATCACCCGGCTTTCGATATCGTTGCTGTTGAAATCTTGATGGACCAAACCTCACATCATACGGAGACTCCCTTTTCATTCATCCTGTCTGGGATCTTCATCCTGTCTGGGATCTTGCAGATGAACTGACAATATGCTACGAATCCATGATATGGCAATTAGGTTATGTGGTTGCTACTCCGTCCACGTGTGTCCGTCCCAGTGCCAACACACCCGCACCCACCTCCCCTGTTCTAGAGGCCAACTCCATCAACGACCGTGCACGCTCCGTCGACAGCGTATTCTTCATCATCGTTGTCAATCCAGGGGATATCGATATCGATATCGCCATCGCCATTGATATTGGTTCTTTGGGACGTGAGGATGGAGGTGGGGACGCACGCGCGAGACTGGTGCTGAGCGACGATTATTGGCCTGCACTCAGACTCAGTGCGGATGTAGCCCTGGTACCGGCGGCGCTTCCAAGTAGTCGCAAACTATGACCTGACATCGAAAACGAGGTGTATACGACGGTGAACGCTCGCAATGACGAGTGGCGTGTGAGTGTCTCATCGCACCCCCTAGGACTGGGACAGGGACAGGGGCTGCTGCGACAAACCATGGTTTCGTTCATATTGTTAAACGTCAAACAGGACACGTCGAACGAGGGGGTGGCGAACTCGGGCTAAAAAGTGGGCTAGGGGGTGTTGGTGTCGTGGGATGTGTGATGGAGGACCGGAAGAACCTGCACTTGAATGTGATGCACATGACCGACTGGGAGCGTGAGTGCAAGAGCAGCAGAGTGGCCAAGTTCGGTGGCAGCATCAACGGGTTCGATACACCCTGTGAGGCGAACGCATCGCGGGGCTGGTGTGTGCAGGCCAACGTGGACAATCTTCTCGTTCGTGTATACTGTAGAGCGGGAACGGAACGTGGGTGGATGATCGTCGTCGTCCTCTACGTCGTCCATCTGGCTCGTCGTGTGTTGGATATACTGGTAAACAAGGACATGCGCCTAGCGCGGATGGAGAAGTCAATGTCGTTTGTGTCGAATGGAGAAAAAGAAGGGTTAAGGGGGGGTGATGGGGAACGTTTCTAATGTGTGACAATACAGAACAGTCGTGACCAGTGTCAGGGATGGAGGGACCCGCAGCAGCTGAATGGCACGTGCACACATCATCAACGTGGCGCAGCAATCATCCTCACGGTTATGACACACTCTTCGTCCATGCCACAGGATACTAGCGGCGAACCAGATGAGTCGACAAGACTCATAGCCGACGAGGAACGCCCTGCCAGTGACAATTCTCAAATCAGGGGTTCAACACCCCTCCCATTGGTCCAGCTTGCAGCCCTCGTCGCTGTACGCATGGTCGATCGCATAGCCTACAGGCAGATGTTTCCCTATGTCAACCAACTTCTTGCTGATCTACACATCGCCCCACCAGAGCAAGTCGGCTTTTACAGTGGATTTATCGTACGTATACTTCTATGGCCCCTGGAGCGAATGTCTATTCTGCGGAACGCTGATGATTTCTATACTGCAGGAGAGTGCATATTCACTCGCAAAATTGTTTTCGGTATATCAATGGGGTAGACTGTCAGGTATGTGCCTTTTGTGGGTCAATCTGCGTGAATTTTGGTTTCTAACATGATCTGGTGGCCAAAAAGACATCATTGGTCGATATCCCGTCGCGGCCGTTAGCCCCCTTTGCACCGCGGCAACAACGATGGCGTTTGGCCTGTCGACGTCGCTTGCAACTATGCTTGTATCCCGATTCCTCGGTCAGCCTTTGTCCCTTTTCTATATCCGTCAGATTTCACTCATAATGACTACCTACTCTAGGTGGATTGGTGGCAGGAAACACCGCTGTCCTCAACTCCATTCTGGTCGAGATTACCGATGACAGTAACCAGCACATGGCGGTTACAATATATAGCGTCTCGGTGACATTGGGTGCCGTTGTCGGGTGCGTGTTGGCTCGCGTCACTGGAAGCTTGGCTCTCTGAGAATGTACATATTGTAGACCACTTATTGGTGGGACATTTTCAAACCCTGCGACGCAATACCCAAGATATTTTTCATGGCCTATTTTCGTAGACCATCCCCATCTGCTGCCTTGTATGATCAGTGCCGTGTGCGCACTCCTGGGAACGTGGTTGGCGTTTGTTTTTATGGAAGAGGTCTGTGTTCTCGTGAATGGTATAGGGGCAACACACGCTAACTGACTTGTTCACTGTGATTCCAAAGACTCTTCCAAGCAAAAGAAATGCTAATGTTCCCTCTGGTAGTATACCACCGTCTGCCTCAGATACAGACATGAACACAACTGGCACCAGACTCGGACATCTGAGTGTGAAAGCACTCCTCGCGATACCTGCCCTGCGAGCACTAGCGCTCTCTGGACTCGCGCTGGCATTCGTGGACTCGTCATTCAACGTCGTCTTTGCCCTCTTTTGCTACGCCCCTGTCGATGCTGGCGGTTTGGGACTTCAGGTGAGTATCCCCTGGGTTGGAGGTTCGTCTGGATCTTTTGTCTAATTTACTTCCTGCTCTTGTTCCTGACGTTTTCGATAGCCCTCGACCATTGGCAACTTTCTTGCCTTTGCTGGTACAGTCGCCGTCGTCCTGCGACTTGCCGCCATGCCTTACATCCTACGTCGATTTGACTGCGCCACGACATACACAACATGTATGTACCTTTGGCCCGTCACGTTTGCGCTCCTGCCGTTATTCAATGCACTCGCCCGTGCCCGTCCTCCTGCACATCCCGGCGTGTCTACTGGAACCACAATAGAGGCCTACATCTGGATTGGCCTCGCTCTGGTTCTCGGATTGTCTAGGGTTGCAGCGATGCCACAGACCTTCGTGATGCTCCTTGTCAAACGACACGCCCCTGCGTCGGCGTCCATTGTCCACGCTGTCTCCAGGACGCCCTCTGCACCGGGGTCGGAATCGGCATCAGGGTCGAGGACAAGGACGAGGAAGGGGTCCGCTCTTGGGAGAAGTAACGGCCTCGTTGAATTTGCAATGAGTGTCGGGCACGGGATCGCTCCTATCGTCGCCAGTACGCTCTTCACAACCCTTAATGGGTCGACGTGGGCGAGACGGTGGGGAATCGGGCCGGCGTGGGCGGTCATCATGGCCGGTCTTGCGGTGCTCGGGGCGAGAGTGTCGAGTCGAATTCGATGAGAGTGCTGGTTCAGATCTCGCGACCAGCTTGGCCCGGCTGCAATGGTACATTTGGCTTTTGCCTGACGTTTTGTTGAGGCAGAAGGTTTGGCGGTCTTGTCTGAACGCTTGGTTGGTTGCTGGGCTTCTGGTAGAACCGTTTATGAAGGTTTGGATCAATATGCTTCGACGATGTCTTCTACCGTCGTCAAGGTCTGCGAACGGGACATGATTTGTTACAAATTGCTGGTGAGGACCTGAAAGGACTTGCAGAGCCGCAGATAATAATAAAAAGTGTGAATTTCTGCAATGGAATACCGCGTGGGCGTTGCGATAGGGCTGCGCATTGAAGGCCCGCAATGGGCACCGCTATGACAAATCCTACTTGCCTTCGCGCCAGGCTTTCCCCAGGCAGGCCGCCCATTTTGCCAGACGAACGGCAAGTTTGACAGTGAACGACGGCATGATGTCAGATTAGATTCGACTCGCCGCCCTGCCGTTGGATTCCCATGACTTTCACAGAAACATGATTTGTCAGTCAACGATGCTAAATTGTTGCTCATTTGAAGGCTGATTAGTACTAACTGATTCAGACTGATTCAGATTAGGCACGCTTTCAAAACTTCAATGAGTATGACTGACATTTGTTTCGCGAGTGTAGGTAGGCTGGGTACTTGGCGTGCTATTATGGGCAGCACCACAGCGGAGTGCACCATAATAAACCAATGGCACGTGCGCAAACACTGGTCAGTGTGCGGTGGTGTCGCACCACCCACTCTACGCCCATGTCGCAGGCTAGTGCCAACAAGAATGTTCTCGGCGAACCAGACGAGTCGACACGACTCGTAACCGACGAGGAACGTCCTACCGGTAGCAATGCTCAACTCAGGCCGACACCCCTCCCATTGATCCAGCTGGCTTCCCTCGTCGCTGTGCACATGGCCGATCACATCGCTTACAAGCAAATGTTTCCTTATATCAACCAACTTCTTGCTGATCTACACATCGTCCCACCGGGGCAAGTTGGATTTTACACTGGATTTATTGTGTGTATATTTCTATGGCCTCGGGAGCGAATCTCTGTTCCGTGGAACGCTCACGAAGATCATGCTGATATTTTCTATATTGCAGGAGAGTGTATATCCGCTCGCAAAATTGTTTTCGGTCTATCAATGGGGTAGACTATCAGGTATGTGCATTCTGTGGGTAATCCGTGTGTACGCTACAAGACGTGCGAATCTTGGTTTCTAACATGATCTGGCGGTCAAAAAGACATCATTGGTCGGCGTCCCGTTATGGCCGTTAGTCCCCTCTGTATTGCGGTCACGACGATGGCGTTTGGCTTGTCGACGTCGCTCGTAACTATGCTTGTATCCCGATTCTTCGGTCGGTTTTTATCCTATTTCAATGTCCTCCAGGATTCCACTCATTATGACTGCTTTAGGTGGATTGGTGGCAGGAAACGCCGCCGTCCTCCACTCAATTCTGGTCGAGGTCACCGATGACAATAACCAGAACATGGCAGTTACGATATATAGCCTCTCAGTGACGTTAGGTGCCGTTGTCGGGTACGTTTTGTCCTCCGCATTACTGGAAGCTTGACTCTCTGAGATGTACATGTTGTAGACCGCTTATTGGCGGGACATTTGCGAACCCTGCGACGCGATACCCAAGATATTTTTCATGGCCTATTTTCATAGACCATCCCCACTTGCTGCCTTGTATGATTAGTGCCGTGTGCGCCCTCCTAGGAGCGTGGTTGGGGTATACTTGTATGGAAGAGGTCTGTGTTCTCGTGAGGATGACATACGCTGACTGACTTGTTCACTCTAATTCCAAAGACACTTCCAAGTAAACGAAAAGCTAGCGTTCCTCCCAGTAGCACGCCACTTTTCGCCTCAGACACAGACACGAGCGCAACTGAGATTAGAGATTTGAGTGTAAAAGCACTCCTCGCGATACCTGCCCTGCGTGCACTAACACTCACCGGTTTCATGCTGGCCTTCGTGGACACATCATTCAACGTTGTCTTTACCCTCTTTTGCTATGCGCCCATTGACGCGGGCGGTTTAGGACTTCAGGTAAGTGTCCCCCAGCTTTGGAGGTTCGTCCGCGACATGATCGTGACTTTCGTTTTTCAAATATTCCCATACCTTGTGGATCTTTGGTTTATTTTGCTTCTGCTCTTGTTCCTAACGTCTTCAATAGCCCTCAACTATTGGCAACTTTCTTGCCTTTGCTGGTACAGTCGCCGTATTCCTGCGACTTGCCGCCATGCCCTACATCCTACGTCGATTCGACTACGCCACGACGTACACCACGTGTATGTACCTTTGGCCCATCGCGTTTGCACTCCTGCCGTTGTTCAATATGCTCGTGCGTGCCGGTTCTCCCGCACATCTCGAGGGGTCCACTGGGACGACAACAGCGGATGCCTATATCTGGATTGGCCTTGCTCTGGTTCTCGGATTATCTAGGGTTGCAGCGATGCCACAGACCTTCGTAATGCTCCTTGTGAAACGACACGCCCCTGCGTCCGTGTCTAATGTCCGCGCTGTGTCCGTTTCTGGGACAGGGTCAGGGTCAGCATCGGCATCGGGGCTGAGGTCAAGGTCGTGGTCTGCTCTCGGCAAAAGCAACGGCCTCGTCGACTTTGCAATGAGTGTTGGACACGGGATCGCTCCTGTCGTCGCGAGCGCGCTTTTCACAAGCCTGAATGGGTCTACATGGGCGAGACGGTGTGGAATAGCGCCGGCGTGGGCGGTCATCATGGCCTGTCTTGCGGTGCTCGGGGCGAGGATGTCGAGCCGAATTCGATGAGAGTGCTAGCTCAGATCTCACGATCTGTCTTGGCCTTGTGTTTATCGAGGCAGAAAGGTTGGCGATCTTGTCTGAATGCTGCGCTTCGGGTAGATGGATTTGGATGAAGGTCTACGATTTGAATATTGTTGAAAATGATATATTCTTCGACAGTGTCTTCTGCCGTCGCCAATGGCGACGCGATCCCCTATGAATGGGACACGATTACTATATATTGTTGCACAAGAGACGATATGATTGTCTCTGTCCCTAACGCTCTTCAGTATTAGTTATAACACACTAGATGAGGTTGCGGTGCCGCTTTTGGCTCGGTATGTACCTCCTTAAGGGATTCCGAAATGCCAATCAGAGCAGGAGATCTTAGATCTGCGAGATTCATACCATTAATCGCACTCTAAGGCGAGGGGATCAGAGTGATTGAAATGGACGGATAGAACATTCAAGGTTTACTATATATGAGCTTCCCTTTGACGCCGTCCTCTTGCCAACGCCACGTGCGAAGCTCGCATCGCCTAGAAACATCGTCTCAGCCGCCCTGGTAAGGCAAGTTCCCACGATTTTTTTCACAGAAACCATGATCGTCCCAGTCAGTGATTCAGAGGCAAATTGTTGCTGAAGGCTGAGTATAGGTCACTATAGGCTGGTTACAGGCCCGGGCTTGCCGTGCTATTACGGGCAGCACCACAACGGAATGTACCATAAAAAATCAATGGCACGTGCGCGAACACATCGGGTGTGCGGCGGTGCCGCACCCTACGGTTATGACCCACTCTACGCCCATGTCGCAGGCTAGCGCCAACAAGAATGTTTGCGGCGAACCAGATGAGTCAACGCGACTCCTAGCCGATGAGGAACGTCCTGTCAGTAACAATGCTCAAGTCAGGGGCCCAACACCCCTTCCATTGGTTCAGCTAGCCGCCGTTATCGCTATCCATCTCGCCGATCCCATCGCCTACAAACAGATGTTTCCTTATATCAACCAACTCCTTGCTGATCTACACATTGCCCAACCGGAGCAGGTCGGGTTTTACAGCGGATTTATCGTGCGTATACTTCTATGGCACCGAAACCGAATATCTGTTCCTTGGAACTCAGGCGAAGATCTTGCTGATATTCTCTACAGGAGAGCGCATATTCACTTGCGAAATTATTTTCGATTTATCAATGGGGTAGACTGTCAGGTATGTGCACTTTGTGGGACAATCCGTGTGTATCGTGCGAGCCTTGGGTCCTGATATGATATGGTGGTCAAAAAGACATCATTGGTCGGCGCCCCATTGTGGTCATTAGTCCCCTTTGCATCGCAGCAACGACGTTCGCGTTTGGCTTGTCGACATCACTTGTCACTATCATTGCATCCCGATTCTTCGGTCAGTCTTTATCGCTTTTTCTGTATTGCCAGATTTCATTCATGGTGACTACTTGCTGTAGGTGGATTGGTGGCAGGAAATGTCGCAGTCCTCCATTCAATCCTGGTCGAGATTACCGATGACAGTAACCAGGTCATTGCAGTCCCGATATATAGCCTCTCATCGGCGTCGGGTGCCGTTGTCGGGTGCGTTTATCTCGCATCACTGGAAGTTTGGCCCTCCGACATGTATTGTAGACCGCTTATTGGTGGGACATTTGTGAACGCTGCGACGCGATACCCAAAATATTTTTCATGGCCCATTTTCATGGCCAACCCCCACCTGCTGCCTTGTATTATCAGTGCCCTGTGCGCGCTCCTGGGAGCTTGGCTGGGGTATAATCTTCTGGAAGAGGTCTGTACTGTCGTGGACGATATATGGCATTCACACCCTGGCTCACTTGTTCATTCTGATTCCAAAGACTCTTCCAAGTAAACGAAAGGCTAGCAGTTCTCCCGGTAACGCGCCACCTTCCGCCTCAGACACAGACACGAACATAGCTGAGACTAGGGATCTGAGTGTGAAAGCACTCCTCGCGATACCTGCTCTG
>JBBPLC010000803.1:0-10717 GCA_038089535.1 Hemileccinum rubropunctum
AAGTCCTTGGGATCCAGCAGAAACTTTCAATGGCATATCATGCTCAGATGGATGGCCAAACAGAATAGGTCAACTGAGAAGTTATCCTGTATCTCCATGCTTACATTGCCAAAAAGGAGGAGAACTGGGCCTCATGGCTGAAAATAGCACAATTTGTGCACAATAACACCCTTATCACTGCCACAGATACCACCCCCTTTTCTGTCACACAAACCTACTCTCCACACATGGGAATGGAGCCCACAATCTCCACTATGACTCCTGGGGGCTCATTCAGTAAATCTATTGATCATTCACACAAGGAAATCACTTCCACTCTCCAGACAACCCATGATTAGATGTTGCACACACAAATGTCCAAGCGATCTTCTGCCCCTGACAATGCTATTGACAACCTCATGTGGCTCTCTACTGAGCACCTCACACTTCCTTATCCTGCATATAAGCTTACACAAAAGTTTACTGGCCCTTACCATATTCTTCCTAATGCCATCACCCTTATCTTTCCCTCTTCCATATCCATTCATCTCACCATCAATATTTCCTGCATTAAACCCTATAAAGCCCTGCTGGATGGGCAACCTGTATGTAGACCAGACTCAATTACTGTGACTGAAGACTGTCACGAAGAATACAAAGTCGACTGCATCATCTAGTTACAGCTTCATTGTGGGAAGCTACAATACCTCATCCACTGGAAGAGATGGGATGAGGTGGATCACACCTGGGAACCCACTGCTAATTTAAAACATGTGCAAAACGCAATATCAGAGTTTCATGCTTCTCACCCAAATGCCCCACGACCCATTCAGGGTATCTCCGACATCAAATTCCATTCCCTCTTTTATCCTTTTGGTCCCTCCTATACTGAATTCACTGATTCTTGGCTAGACCTTGAATCTGGTGAATGGGGGGTAGTGTTATAGTTTAGGACCTATATGCTATGTTTTTCACTTTTCTTTTGTTTTTACACTTGACACTCCTTGACATCATCATGATATCATACCTCATGTCTTTCATCTCCGTTATTCTGTTCACATGAGTACACTTCTTCTTTCCCACATGGACTTCTCGCCGTACTCATGTTCACCTTGCTTCTTCCTCATCCTTATCTATACTGGCCCTAAACTATTTAGGACTCAGATGACCTACCCTAAAACCATTGCTAGTCTGTTATGGTCGGTCCAGGTAGGAACAAACGAAGACCTGGGAGATGAGGGATGTTGACTAAGGGGCTTGCTTATCGACGGGACGAGTCGCAGGAGAGGCGACCAGAGACAAGGACAAGTCGTGTGGTTAATGACCGGAGACTTCCGCAGGGGCTTCCTGAGGTGGATGAAGGGGAATCGACCAAGGGATACCCTTGTCGAGGGGACAACCGCAAAGAAGAGCGGCGGGGACGAGTCGCAAAGAAGAGCAACTGGAGACGAAGGTAGAACGACGAGCGTCCACTCAAAAGTAGGACGGGTGACTTAGAGAGTGGTTGACGAGTGAAGGACACAAAGATGCTATTCCAGGTAGATCTAGCTTAGGGAATACAAGATATCGACGGCAGGGTGTATATACCTAAAGGGAACTGCGCACAGACCAGGCTATGTAACAGCAGAAGGTCAGAGGAAGCTCAATAAGGTAAGTGGTGTGAGGAAGATAACAGAAGTTATCAGAACAAAGGAAATGCGGCTGTCCGTCAGAAGGAAGTGGAAAGAAAGATAAGAGTTTGTAATCATAATGACCATCGTGGGAAGAGCAGAAGAAAGCGGTGGTCGTTGTGTAAAAGAAGGGCATTAGCAAGAAGTGTAAGACGAATGCTAATGCGAAGAGCAAAGAAAAAGGTGAATCGTAACATAGTCACTATATAAATCTACCTCTCCTTGTTGTCTACTTTTCCTTAGCCCTATTAACTTGTGTCTCTCTCCATCTTAGGGGCCAGATCCTTTCTGAATACCACTCTACTTAATTTTCTCAACATTGAGCTCGTGAATGACACATTGTTTTCTCCTTCTCTGCACTTGCCATCATCGTGCCCATTATCGCATGCTCATTGAATAAACATATTTTATGATCTACTTGGGGACTGTAAACTTCCTCATTCTCAATTATCACATACTCATCCATGTTTGGTTGGACATGCACACTTGTACAGTTCACATCATCACTGGGGTCATCCAACACCTAGATTAGGTGTTGTGCTCTTTGTTTAGTTTCATCCAGTTTCAGTATGCTCACAAAGATTGGACCATGCATGACTGGAAGAAGGTTATATGGTCTGATGAGAGCAAAATTAATCACTTGGGATTAAATGGATACAAATGGGTATGGAAAAAGGCAGTAAGGGCTTAGTGATAGATTGATACAAGGAACTTTGAAGGTGGTTCCTTGATGATGTGGAGCTGTATGACTTGGCAGGGAGTTGGCTATGCTGCTAAGATTGATGGTAGGATAGATAGGGACCTCTACCTTTAAATTTTGAAGGATAAACTCCTGAATATCTTGAAGTTTGATGAGTTTCATCCTTCTAATACTATCTTTTAGCAAGTCAATGACTCTAAGCATACTTGCAAAAAGGTCAAGAGGTGGCTAGAGGGGCAAAATTTCAGCACTATGAGATGGCCTACACAGCCTCCAGACCTTAATCCCTTAGAGCATCTTTGGGGTTATCTCAAAAGAAGGCTTGTAGAGGAAAAAAAACCTTTTCAATGGAAATTATGAGTTATGGGATAGAATTCAAAAGAAGTGGGAGGAGATACCAGTGGAGAAATGTCTGAAATTGATTAAAAGAATGCCTAGGAGGATTGAGGCAGTGCTTAAGGCAAAAGGAGGCTATACCAAGTACTTTCATTGAATTAAAAGCTCAAAAACCATTGCAATGAGGTAACTACTTTAAAATATCCATATCCTAGGAACCACTTGGTCAAATTACATGTTCCTTGTGTCCATAGCTAGCCAGGAGTATATACTCTATTTCATATCACACTGACTAAGCAGGATTCCCACACCATCTGGTGCTATAAAACCAACTCTCCAAAATAGCCAAATATTGCAACATTTTTTGAGGTCACTATATATATATATATAGCTTAAGTGTGAGAGAATAGAACACTATGGAAGTTAATGGAATGTGGGGAATACTCACCATTGTGAGGGAGATGGCTGTGGAGAAGTTGTTGTCCATGAGAAACAAGATAGAAGTGGTGAGAACAATAGGAACAACAGGAGTAAACATGAGACTAACCAGAATAACTGTAATATTACCCCCTCAGTACAATTGAACCTCCTGGTTCAAAGTTTTATCAGAAGTACAATATGTAGCAAAGAGGATACCAAAGAGTGTCAGAAAAAGGGCAGGTAGGGAAAAACAAAAAAATAGACAGAGGGAGAAAAAAAATTTACATTGATGGAGCCAGTTATGAAAGGAGGCATTGTTATCAAGGGCAATGTCATCTGTCAATTTGATGTCAGAGGAGTTTGGAGACCATGCCAAAGGACCAGTAAGGAATTGAGTATCATGAGAGGTACCCTCTCTGGTCTTCAATATGTTGAATGGAGTATAGGGGGTGAGTGTGTTCACCACACCAATTAACAGATACAGGAGTGAAGAAAGGTTGAGGGGCAAGTATTGGTGTGGGCAAAGGTGATGAGGAGGTAGAGGAAGGGAATGAAGGAAGTCTGGTAGGACTGTAGTTAAGTGTAGCATTTCTTTGAGGGCAGGTGAGGAATGGATAGTGTATGTTGAGATTATGTTCAGTATAGTGGCAGATGTAGCAGGATTAATCATAATGAGGGTGATTGAGATGGAGGGGGCCCCAAGGATGGTTAGAGTGCTTGGCCATTCAAAGGTGGGATGGTTCAGGGCTAGTGCAAGAACTGAAGAGAATTTGTTGGTGGTAATAGTAGGTGGCAATAATAAGATCATTGATTCCAGCTTGCTGGAGAGCAATTAGAAGGGTACATTGTTACTCTTGGTGAATCTGTTGCATTACAGTGGAGATGAAGCTGCTGGTTGCTTTTAGGCAACTGGAAAGGGTTTGGGCAAGTGGGATTTGAAGGGCAAGGTGTGTGTTGTTAAGGTAGGCCTTGATAAGGCCATCTAAAAAAGAACCAGATTCAACAAGAAGGTCCATAATGAGTATATACTGAGCAACAAAACTGTTGCAATGTTTGGTAGTTTTATATTGTTTGCAGTATACACAGTTAGGGCGTGGGAATGACGCTTAGCGTTAGTCACATGAAATAAAGTAGATACATTTGGCTTTCTATGGAGCCTTTGGTCATGTGATTTGGTGTAGAGAATATGGAGATATGGCTATTTTAAGTTGGTCATGTTATTGTAACAGTTTTGTTGCTAACCTAGCAAAGTTCAACATTTATGTTCTGATAGGTTCTGACATAAGCAATGGGTCATGTGGCCTATAATAAGTTCAACACAACATAAATACACCACAACACCACTCTTGATCCACCATGAAATCCCTTTTTACTACTCAAATCAATCAAATCATCTCTTTCTTGGATTTGGGTCAATTTACTCATCAAATCTCTGATTCTACTGGTGTACACCACTTGACCATCAGTAGAATTCACTCTAAACTTCATCCAAATCTGGCTAAATCCTCTGGTGGCCATCCTACCATTATAACACCTGCTAATATATGTCATGCCATTCACCTTATTGGGACTGGAAAGGCTGAAAATGCAGTCCAGGTTACCAAGACCCTTCAAGATGTCAAGAACCATACCCTCTCTTCCTAGACCATTTGTTGTCATTTGAAGAAAGCAGGCATGAAGGCTGTAGTAAAGAAGAAATGTCCTCGCCTTACTGCTGCTCATAAGTAGGCTAGACTGGACTTTGCAGAAAGTCATCAGCACTGGACTGTAGAGGACTGGAAACAAGTTATATGGTCAGATGAAACCAAAATTAATTGTATTGGGTCAGATGGAAAGAGGTGGGCATGGAAAAAGGCAGGGGAGGGTCTAAGTGATAAATTGGTACAAGGAACAGTCAAGTTTGGAGGGGGTTCTCTGATGATGTGAGGTTGTATGACATGGGAAGGGGTTGGATTGGCATGCAAAATTGATAGTAGGATGGATACTAATCTTTACCTACAGATTATGGAGGATAAACTCCAGATGATATTATCTTCTAGCAGGATGATGATCCTAAACACACTAGCAAAAGGTGTTATAGTTCAGGACCTATACGCTATGTTTCTCATTCTTTCTTCACTTTCGAACTTAACAATTTCTTTTCATTTTCGAAGTCACGTGACCAGTGCATGTGACCGTGAGAACTCTCACGTGACTAGAGGTCTAGCCTGTGACATCATCACGACCTCACACCTCATGTCTTTCATCTCCGTTCTTTTTCCCATGAGGACACTTCCTTTTTCCCACACGGACTTCTCATCGTCCTCATGGTTGTGTCATGTTTTCCCTCATGTTCCCTTTCCCACACCGGCCCTCAGTCGATTAGGACTCAGACGACCTACCCTAAACTCCCTATACTTACATATATAAACCCTTCGTCGTCGTCGTCTATTCCCCAGTCCTATTCACTTGAATACTTTCCTACTTAGGGGCCTGTTCATCTGTTTACCACTCTTGTTTTCCATTCCCAATACTATCTCTGCCTTTGTTGTCTTCGTGCTTGTTATCGCACGCTCTTCATTTTGTGCCAAGTACATGATTTACTTGGGCACCGTCAATTTCCTAGTACTCGAATACCACGTCCTCGTTCACATCTGGTTAGACATTTGAACTCGTACTGTCCATACCGTCACAGAAGTCGCCCAATGCCTAGATTAGGTGTCGTCCGCCTTTAAGTAGTTTTCGCCGTTTACCCGTTTCAAAAGGGCCAAGAAGTGGTTTGCTGAGCATGACTTTGAGGTTATGATGTGGCCAGCTCAGTCTCCAGACCTTAATCCCATAGAACATCTATGGTTTCTTCTTAAAAGAAGGCTAGCAGAGCATCCAGAGTCAGCAAAGGGGATAACAGAACTTTGGGAGAGAGTACATGTTATAGTTCAGGACCTATATGCTATGTTTTTCACCTTTCCTTTACTTTTATACTTAACTTTTTTTTTTCCTTTTCAAAGTCATGTGACCAGTGCACGTGACCATGAGACCCCTCACATGACCTGAGGCCTAGCCCATGATGTCATCATAACACCATGCCTCATGTCTTTCATCTCCATCTCCTTTCCCACGAGGACACTTCTTTTTTCCCAACATGGACTTCTCACCGTCCTCATGTTTCCCTTGCATTTACCTCATGCCCTTCTTCTTAACCAGCCCTAAACTATTTAGGACTTAGACAACCTACCCTAAACCTGTCGCTATTCACTATATAATCCCACTCCTCTCTGTTGTCTACTTTTCCTTAGTCCTATTCACTTGAATTCTCTCCACCTTTGGGGCTGGTTCTCTTGTTTATCACTCTTCTTCCTTACTAAATCCTACTCTACTCTTGCCATCTCTTGTGCTCCATTATTGCATGCTTGTTGTTTATGCTGTTATATGATTTACCTCGGCACTGTTAATTTTCTTGTCCTCAAATACCACGTTTTAGTCCATGTCTGGCTTGATACTAGGACCCATCAAGTACATACTGTTGCTGAAGTCGCTCATCACCTAGATTAGATAACATGTGTAACAGAGTGGAATGGCAAACGAGGCTGCTCCATCCGCCTTGCAGGAAGGTTCCTGCTGGCATGGACAACGAGTGGCATCTAGCCAATAGATAAGGCCAATGAGGAGGGAGGAAGGATTCAACGAGTGCCTTTCATAACGGGATGGCATAACCTGGCAATGAATGGAAGGGAGGACTTCCACTGTGTACCTCAGGCAGTTCAGACGTGGGGAACCGGGCAAGATACAAGTGAATAGAACTAAGGTAAATACAGGGAGGGTCTGCAGTATATATAGGTAAGGGTACAGTTTAGGGGAGGCTCCCTGTATACGTGAGGGCCAGTCTATAGTAGATGACTAAGGTAACATGAGGTGTCCATGCGGTTACCGTGAGGCATGACATCACTGATGATGTCATAGCCTAGACCGATGAGGTCATGGCTCCAGGCCTTATGATGATATCATGTCACATGACCAGTCTAGGTGCGGTCCTAGACCCTAAGCCTAGCTGTGGGGGTTGTCACGTGAGATGCTACCCGATAAGATAAGATAAGCGTCCTAGTGTTATAGTAGTCATGTATCACGAATCCTATAACAACATGCTCCAGATTGTAGTTCAAACCCGTTTCAGTACAAGTGGAGTGGGAGAAGATAGAGGTTACAAAATGTCAAAGGTTGATTGAGAGCATGCCCAGGAGAGTTCAGGAGGTGATCAAGGCCAAAGGAGGCTATACCTCATACTAGTTTATGATATCCTTAATATCAGCAACAAAACTGTTGCAGTGATATAACCAACTTAAAATAGCCATATCTCCATATTCTCTACACCAAATCACATGACCAAAGGCTCCATAGAAAGCCAAATGTATCTACTTTATTTCGTGTGACTAATGCTAAGTGTAATTCCCACGCCCTAACTTTGTATATTGCAAACAATATAAAACTACCAAACATTGCAACAGTTTTGTTGCTCAGTGTATACAGTTCTCATCTACTCACTGCATTGTAATCCAATCTATCACTTTCACATGCATTTGAACACTTCAATTCCTGTGCTTATACATGTATGTTGCTAAGTATTGGTTCTGACCAGAAAGTGTGCTTTTTGAGATTCAAAACTAATGAAATTTTGGATATAATAGACTTAATCCCATTGAACACCTTGAACATGACATTACATGACCATCTTAGAGCATATCAGATTTTTATAGTTTTTGTGATGAAAGATACTTAAACTTACACTATTTCTGACATGAATAGTGAGAAGGAGTGTTGAAACAGTTAGTATTCACTACTGTTAAACATGACTAATATCCATTAGGATAAAGTTATTAGCATGACTGACTAATGCCAATTAGGATAAAGTAACTAGGCGTGACTCACTAGCATAACTCATGACTATACTAAGACAGACTAATTATACAATTGATCTAGAGTGTTTATGTAATTGTCTATTATTGACACATGAGAATGATACTATTCATATTGTTCATAGTTATACCATATTACACCATTACTGTGCAATCCTGTGCAATAGATGAGATCCTTTGGCTAATTATATACATATGTAGATACAAACATCATGTACTTGTATATAAAGGAGGGTCCTGCACCCATCCTTTCAAAACAACAAGTTATCTCTTCTCTTATTGTTCTACTCCTTTGAGTTTCACTCAAAAGACCACTTGACTATTAAACCATTGTTACCATCCAAGTGAGTATTCCCACTCAAGGTTTATTCCTTTGTCCCTTCACCATTCAAGGTACTTCATACTTAAAAATGCACAATAATGGTGCAATATGGTATGACTATGAGCAATATGAATAGTGTTATTCTTATGTGTCAATAATAGATGATCACATGCATGCTCTAGACCAATTGTATAATTAGTCTGTCTTAGTAATAGTCATGAGTCATGCTAGTGAGTCACACCTAATTACTTTATCCTAATAGATTAGAATGTCATGCCTAATTGGCATTAGTCAGTCACACTAATTACTTTATCTTAATAGATGTCAGTCATGCTCAACAGTAGTGTATACTAAGTGTTTCAACACCACTACTAGTGCAATGCTTTGCTGAGTTACACAAATGCTGACCTGTATTGGGTGCTGCCATGGATGTGGCAGGCCATATGTTATTATGTCCCTACCCGGAGAACCAAGGCGATCTTAATGAAATCCCGAGTTGAGCAGACCGGTTCGAAAAGGAACCTTTGTTCGGGAATCATCTGCATAATGCAGTGAAACTAAACAGTACCACTGATAAATGATTCAAAGTTCATGTTGTCACATCTACCACCTCTTCGTTTGCAAACGATGCCACAACCAGCTCCTTATAATCATCTTCCCCGATCTCACCTTCCCAGCCGTTGTCCGTGAGGTATTTCAGGAATTGAGCGTCCCCCTCCACGAGGTCAACCCCCGTCATATCTGGCACGAAGAAATACGTCACGAGGATGCCGAGCACGCCGCAAATGGCAGCGACGATAAACGTCCAGCTTCAATAAACTATCTTTAGCAAGCGGGAAAGTATACAAAGAGGACTATACCGTTGTCCAAACCTGTTCTGAATGGGCGTGAACACTTCGGTGCCGATTGCAGCACCGGCCTTTCCAATGGCTGCGGAAAGGCCGTAACATGTCCCACTGGACAAGTGTGTGCGATGTAAGATCTCGGTGACCGAACGTGCATCATGAGGTGTAGACATACCGCACAGGGGTGGCATAGGACCTTGTACAAAAAAAAAGTTGTTGAGTTGAACGTTGAAACAGGGCAGACCTTCAAGAGGGCATTCACTCAGCGCTCGTCACGATCGTCATGTCACCCGGTCCCTGTGCTCTCATGAGTACACGGACAATAGCGTGAGTACCACCTACCATATTTCCAAACGATTGCATTAACCCGTAGCTGAAAATAATCCAGTTTAGGGTATCTTACCCAAGTTCAAGCTGATCATACAAACTCACAAAACCACAAAAAGAGGTATAATGGTCGTGATCTTGCCGTAACCAATGCCGATGATGAGACCCTAAGAGGCAGCTGATTCGTAATATGTACCAGGGTGGGGAAGCAGGAAACTTACAAACACTACATAGCCAGCGAATCCCAGCATCATCTGGAGAGATCGTTGAGTTGCTATGCAGGACTTGAGGTCTCGTACCCACAGTATTCCTTCTTCCTATCACGTTGCAGAGCCAGGCACCGACAAAGATGCCGGGCAAAGCTATCACCCCTAGTAAAAGTTGCCACTCGGCAGTCTTCTTGATATCGCCATTGTGGATCACACTGGAAATGATCGTCCCAGAGAACAAACTATTCGGGTATATAACCTAAATGTTGTGCACGACATTGATCACTTTAAACTTGATGCTGGAAAAATCGATGCTTACAAAGTCAAACAGAAACCTGTTTAAAGGGTCAGGTTTTGGCCGGTCATGCGGGTCTGAATTCGCACCATGCTCCGCAGGTACCAATGAGGGAACGCCAATATCGTTTCATAACCAGCCCGTAAGGAACGTGACCTGTCTCAGGGTTCAATAGTGTTCTCGTTCAAGCTCAGAATATCCGTTACGCTGGATGGCGCCCTTCCGATACAGCTTGGAGCTCAACATCCGTAGACGAAAGAAGAGCACGCTCAAAGGCAAAAGTATACCGATTCCAAAGCAAACGCGCCATACAGTCTGGAGGTGTTGCTCGCCAGCTGCAGAAAGCACGATTAGGAACACAGAAACAGCCAGTGGTCCACCAAACTAATTCAAGGGGCGTTACCGAAAGTCTCGATGAAAAGGATGCAGGGACCTACCGCAAGAACGAATTCCGTGACCATGATAACAACTGTAAAATGAGTCAGTATGGAGAATATGGGATGTACTTGGGGTGTACTTGGCCCGCGACTCTGAATAGATCTCTCATTTGCTGATTCTATCGCGCTCGTCGATGAGGCAGGGTATTCTCCACCAACACCCTGCAATGATCAACGAAAGAGACAAGCATGCAAGTGCGAGTAACTTACTACCCCAGTGATTCCTCGCGCAATTGTCAGGAACCAAAAAAGACCGAGTGGGCTTCCGTTAGCACCATGAGCAGCAGT
>JBBPLC010000804.1:0-10702 GCA_038089535.1 Hemileccinum rubropunctum
CTGCCCTCGACGTCGCTTGCCTGGACGACCTGTAGTCAACATCAGAAGTATTGGAAGACGGAGTACGTACCTTGTAGAAGCGCGGGCTTTCCAGAGCATCCTGGATCTCCTTGAACGCAGGTGGTAGCTCGGTGATGTCCTCCGTGAATGCGCCATCTTTCTGGTTCTCTTCTACATCCGCCGCGGCCCATGAACCGAGACGTCCGACATTCACCCGTAGACATTCGAACAACGCAGCTTGACTCTGGCTCAATTCTTTGGTCACATTTTCGAACTGCAGGGATGCTGAAAAGTAACGCAGCTGTCAGCATGAGCTCGCAGAGCCTGAAAGACTGCATCACTTACGGTCAGGAAGTTCGATGACTAGATAAGCATAGTCAGAGGAGAATTGTTCCGCCAACTGGCGAACCATTGTTGTTATGGGTTCGACGCGCGACCTGTTACCCACTTCTTCACATCTCTGCTTGGCTTGACGTAGGAATGCGTCGTCCTCTTGGAGCCTTGGCTGGGCGAATAGAACTGGGTTTCCGAGTCTGTAGAAAGTACATTCATGCCAAGTAACCTGAGCGGGGATGGTCCGAGACACAGCAGGGTCCTCTCGGAGACTCGTAAATAACTCGACGAGGTTGTCGCCAGGGCTGACTGAGGCACGCGCCGGCTCGTTACCACAAAGAACATAGAAATGGACTTTTCGTTGAGACGGAAGTGGCAAAGCCAATCGATTAGCGCATTAGATAGCAAGGGGACACCACTCACTCCGCGTAGCAACCGTCGGACCGAAAACTAGAGAACGGGGAGTGGATTTCGACTGGCCCATGCAGAGTGATGAATGCTAGCGAACGCTTAAACAATTGTGGACCGGTGGACTACGAGACATCGCCTCCTTCTTGTTTGAATAAGTCGATTTTTGTCACGAGCACGTGACCCGAGAAAGACTGAAATTGAACTTGACTTGGCCCTCAGTCACTTGGAAGAGGGAGCTCAGAGGGAGAAGCGGAACGAAGTGATGCAAATGAAAGGGAAGGTAGAAAGACGTGGTAGGGGTCTGAGAGTGCTGGACCGATCCTCAAGCCCCAAATTTATTTAAGCGAACATACACTGCACATATTGATGATTGAAATATATCAGGCCCACTGGAAATGGAAACAAGTTTAGTGGTATTGGAAATGTCTCAATGTCAGTCAAAGAAAGGTATGAGCGGGTAATGTCCCTGTGCATGGGGGATACTACTAATAACTACCAAATTATCAGCAATATGAGGACAAGTGTGCCAACTTGGTAAGTTTCTATGTACTTCTTTAATTGCAACTATTATAATATACGGACTTAGATCATAATGAAAGAATGGGTCAGATTCACTACAAACACTGTCGAGTTACTAGCAAATGGGACAGTCTACTAAGGAGAGTCGGAGGTCTGGGTATAGGGATCGAGATGTGAGTAGACCGGAAGAGAATGCAGTTGATAAGAAGAGAACACAGTAGACAGGAGTAGATGGAGGAGCCTGAGGAGGTATGAATAGATGTGAGTATGTGGAACCCAGAGGAATGGATATGAGTATATCCGCATACATGCACTCGAGGCCAGTGGATATACGGATGGTCTACTCTTGCTATACAGTGGTGCAAGTACATACTACTTCTGTATACTATTTCTGCCGGCATCTGCGTATTTCCGTATATTGACTTGATCTACGGCGATTTCCATTGATCTGACAACATCCATTTTTCACTGGGACTCACCACCCAGCTCAATTAGTGAGTCAACCTGTTCGTGCACCCCGCGGCTCACCCCATTCACCACATCAACTTGAATAAAATAAAACCTGCCATTCACACTCCATCAAAAAAAAAGTTAAGTACCCCCACTCGACCCACTCATGCCCACGTGCTCACCCAACCCGTTTACTTTACCCCACCGTTGCATTCGCGTGTTTACAGTCGACCATCACACCACGCACGACGATGCATGACACAAAACGCCGTCGTCATCTCCCACCTCCTCTTCACCCTCGCATTTCCATTGCAACCTTTCCGTCCCTCCTGCCCTCGCCCTTGCCCTCTCCCTCTCCCTCTCCTCGCCCTCGCCCTCGCCCTCTCCCTCTCTCTCGCCCACCCAGCTCACAATGGCAATACAACGACAAGCACAACAATGACATGCCCATTTCGTGATGGCGACGATGACCTGACCTCACCATGTAGACACAAACATAAACACACGGTGTGTTCGCATTCACATCTGCACCGTGAGACGATGATGATGACCTCGTCATCCCCAGGGACCCACCACCTCAACCACGATGTGTCATGACGACGACGCAAACAAAAACGACAATGAACGTCGTTTGACACTCCTGACCACGACAATGACGACCACACAACCACGACCACAACCACAACCACAACCATGACCACGACTACCCGTCGTCCCATTGACGTTGAACGACACGCAACGCAAATGAAAACACCACCACGCATGCACACACAATGACGACGCACACAACAACAACAACGGCGCCATCGTCTCCCTCGCTTTCACCTCCTCACCTTGGACAATGCGTCGCATGCAACCATGACAACAACGTTTCCCTCACCCTCACCTCTTCCTCACACTCACGCCCTCAATGCGCACCATGCATGACGACGCATGACACACAACAACGTCGTCGTCGTCTCCCGCCCCCCTCGCGTCCCCATTGTAACCCTTTCGCCCTCGCCCTCGCGACCCCTTCACATACGCCATGCCTTCGCCCTCTCCCTCGTCCTCACCCACCTACCTCACGACGACAATACATACGACAACGAACGCGACAACAACGCGCCCATTTCGCGATGACGACAACGACCTGACCTCGTCATGCAGACGCAAACGCAAACGCACGGTGCGTTCGCGTTCGCGTCTGCACGGACGATGACGACCTTGCCGTCCAGTGCCCCACCACCTCAACCACGACCATGACGACGACGCAAACAAAAACGACAATGAACGTCGTTCGACCCTCCCGACTATAACGCGGCATGAATAGGAACGAATGCGAATGCGAACGAACTGTTCGTGTTCGTGTTCGTTCCTGTTCTCATTTCGCACGTCTCCACACACCTGCACCTGGATACCCGGGGGTATACCTGTGCCAGGTACTCTCTGCTCGTCTGACATGTAGCATTGTTTGACCTGGTGTGATCTAGCTATGGGTGGTACGATCTAGCTACTGGCACGGGCTGGCGTTGTGCTGGCACATGTGGTGACAGGCAGCCGAGCCTGTCACTGACAGGGTGCTCTGGCGCCAGGCACGACCTGTTCGACCTAGCATGGACTGGTTGGTCTGGTGCCAGACCAGCCAGATCATTCCAGGTCCGATGCACTTTTCCTGATGGGTGGGTCTCAATCTCAGTTCTTATTTCCAGAATTTGTTTCTCTCCTCACATGTTAGACTCTCCGCCTCTCGTGCAAATACCTACCGGTGGGGTTGCATTGATGGGAGGGCATTCTTTTGTCTTTGCCAACGCAGCATGTTTCTCGCCCCCATGTACGTGTCATACCTATGTCTGCCTCTACACGTTCTAACTCGTAACCTTCTCATCCAGCCAACTCAACAGCGAGTCCTCTATTTTCAACATCCTCCTCCTTAATGAGACCACTCACGGTTGAATGATTCTTTCGACTTGTTTTTTTAGCATATCGCACGGTCTCTCGAAACACCTCAGAGTACTAAAATGACATAATTATTACTCCTGTAACCTACGTTGACCCGTACCATTCAACATGCCCCTTTCACATGTTTTCAACAAGCAAGGTCTCAAGTTGGTTGACTGGATGCAAAAGCCTCACAGTCATTTAGGTATATATGGCGGTGGGATTGGGTAAGCAGCTTATTTGACTTGGAAGAATTTGAAGTTTGAGCAACTCGGAGCTGACAATCATCCCAGCATTCTTTCCTAGTTTGCAGACTTCCAGCAGTTCCTGATTTTAACCCAATACCTTGTGTGAAGTAATGGTGTCCGTTGAGGATCAAGTTTCAGCGTAAGGTTATTACCTTTGTCTCTTTGGAACGGTGGACTTGAGTTTCCATCTTTTAGATGGGCTCTGACTTGTCTGGAAGGCACCCTGAAGGCCGTTGCAATGGCTTCTGTGGAACCTGGATACCAGTTTCAAGTCTGTGCCATCATATTTGATGCCAAGCGTAATGGTCTACACCTGTATGTCCATATTATAATCTTGCCTTCTTTTCTAGGGCTCAGACTGGGATGGTGTTTGTTGATAGCGTTTCAGATGGGGTTTATGGTCTTCCAAAGTCAGTACTATTCAGTCTGCGAAAGTTCCTAACTCTGGAGCTCTTGGACCGGTCATGGAACTCGGAAGACGACCCAGTCCAAATCCATGAAGATGTAGAAGACGAGACGCAGCTTGAGAAGGAAGACTGTTTGGCAGAGACGGCTTTGGAGCAAGAGATAGAAAGATTAGCAGCAGAGGATCCAGATGTGGTGTCCTTTGAACAAGGTGAGTTGTGCCCGGAATACGTATTCATCAATATAAATTAAGTCTATCTATCTCATCCTCTGCAGATGAGTCGATTTCCAAGGACACCGAAATTCCACTGAATGGAGACATGGAACCGCTATCTGAGGTTGGTGAGGATAGCGACAATGGTATTGGACTTGGGTATATTAGGGACGCTGAGGCTAGTAACCCACAAGGTACGCTCACTTATATGCTACCTCCATTCAAATCATAGGAATGATGAATAGCAGATGTTAGGATGGTATCTCGGGCGACTTTCAATGATAAGCCTACTCAAAAGCTGTTGTCTAAGCGTCCCAGACCTAGTGACAACAGTGAAACTGCTGGATTGAATCCCTTATCGAAACGTACCAAACAAGCTCTTGATTGTGTTCTTATTCCTGCTTTTTCCAAATATTCAACTTCCAGCAAACTTTTGCCGGTATCTGATAGGCCCACCTCACAAAGTAGATCGGATGAAGAAAGTCCTGATGATGACATCGACTTCCACGCTGACTTGGAGGCGAACTCAGACTCAGATGATCGTGCCTTTGCCTTTATCCTTACCGACCAGGAACGTGATGTTCTTGAGAAACCTCCCTCTATGTCGCCAACTACCAATACAGACCTCTATATGCGATTCACATTCAACATCAGTATGGCTAATATTCCTGGGCGTGTCAGACAGTCCTCAAATCTGACTGGAAAGTGAGTAATTTTCTCGCTTTATTCCTGGTTGAGCTAAAGATAGTCTTAGAGTTGCCAGACAAGTTGACGGAGTACCAGTCGAGCAAGACGTGACATTACTTCCTACTACCAATCATCTTGTCAGGGACCCGGATCTATCTCGCATCAACTGTGCATATCTATCTGACTATGATATTATCATATGTCAAAATATTCACGATGGAAAAACTTGTGGCTACGGCGTCCCACTTGCTTTCCTGTTCATGCACTGTTCAGGTTCACACAAGAAAAAATACCTCAGTGACACATCCGATCGTGTCCCTCATAGGATCAAATTTTGTAAAAAAGGAACCCATTCTTATTCACCCACCCAAAAAGAGTTTATTCAGCGCATCCTTGCTCGGTATCCCAATATCGTTGTCAGCATTCCTGAGATGCGGGAACTTCAGATGCGAGTAGACCAATTCGGACCCATAGCTCACATGCGCGCTCCTATTCCGGGATACAAGTGCAATTACTGCAATTTTGCCACCTGCGACGCAACAAAAGATGGAGTAGAGCCACTATCAATGCGAGAGCACTGGCAACAACACAGACGGGTATCTGAGCGGTTCGCCTTGCTTCCCCAAGGATCCGATCTCAGGCATTCAACAGTGTTTCAAGCATGTTTAGTTCAATCTTTCGATCGCGATAGATGCAACACGCTTTGGCTACCAATCCCTTCTGGTTCAGGTGCAAAGCCAATCCAATCACAAAAATCTTTTGGACAACTCCTTCTTGCAAGTCGCCAATCCCCTCTTCAATCTAGTATTCCTATCTCTACAAGTCTTAATCGGAAAACTGTTCTACCATTTTTCTTGCAAAATGGCGCCTACGACATCATCCAGCCACTTGATCCAAGCGAGATTGTAAAGCTAATTCAACTTCCTCGCAAAGATGAACATGATTTTCAAAAGCTCAAGTTCGCTGTCGTGGATCGCTTCCAAAGTCTATGCAACAATATTCTAGATATTCCTAATCAACTCCGTGAACTATTAGTGGCTCCAAAACCGTGAGTAATCGGCCACCTCCAGTAAACTGTAACTCATGAAAATAAAATGGATTTAGAGGAGAGCGTGCAATGATTGCACGTTTTAATTGTCCAACTCGTACTAGTACAATCCGATCCTATGCCTTGGAGGAGGTCAGGCTTTTATGTTTTGTTCTGCGCTGCATTCAATGCCAGAAATACACCATTGGAGCTTCCGAGTCTCCAGTCTCCTCCAATGAGGGACTGCAGATTGGCTTGACTAGCCAACAATTTGAGTGCTTTCAAGCGCTTTCGCGGGTCCTTTCTTCCCAGTCTGAAGTGGTATCTTCAAAGCTTAACTCTGCCATTGATGCTGCACTCCGCAGTATATATATGCCTACCAATTCATTTCATATGTTTGAGAATATTTTCCGCAATCCATCCGCTATCTATGTGGTCCTACGATCTACCCAAGCACAAGGCGGCTTTGCAAACCCCAAGGAAACCACAGTTTATTATGCCCGTATTCAATTTGGCATTCGCCTCACTCTCATGTCGGATATACAAAAACAATATCATCACCTCCAGATTACAAATGAATATGGCCAGGATGAGGATGATAAATTATACAAGCAACTCATGGAGTGCGTTTATCTATTTCTGTGCCTTTTTACTAGTAAAATTGATGACTTCTTTAGGTATGTACAGCTCACGGTTACACGATGGGGATCTGAAGAACATATTTCACCCCTTGCTTTTGTGCGAGGTTGTATGAAAGCCATGAGTCGTATTGCCCGCCATGCGCCATCTAGTCAAATCGTCATGTGGAATATGGATGGGACAGAACTGGCTGTCCAGAATCATCTAGTTGTCCTCTCGGAGTATGTGGATCGGGTACAAGATTCTCTTTTAGCTCTGGCTAGAAAGGTGGATAAGGATATCCTATTTGGAGTCAAATTTCCTCAAGGATCCTTCGACCTTCCTAGCGGTGCCTCTGAAACTCACGACTTGGAAACACCTGGTTTTAGTCTATTCACTTTTGATGCCAATGCCGACCCAGACAACCATCCTGCCAGTCATTTCCTTCAACAAATTTGCGAACAAGGCCAGCTTTGTATGCGCCAGGAAGATGAAATCGTTTGGGATCCCAAATGCCTCAATGACTGGCTTCTTGCTATCGGTGAGGCTTGGTCAAAAGTGTTGACGTTGATGCATCTGCTATCACTTCCTGGAAGGGGGACGGAAGTGACCAGCTGGCAGTATGCCAATTCCGCTACTAGCCCTCGCCATCTTCTCTTATCTCAAAGCCTTGGCACCCTGATTACGCACAGCAGCTACAACAAAACCACTGCCCTTACAGGGGAACACAAGTATATCCTTCGAGTTATCCCATTTACTCTTTCAGCTATCATCATAAAACTCCTGCGCATTGTTCGACCCATCGAGACACTTGCCTTTACCAGTGCTCAAGCTACCGGCGACAAGCTGGAGATCCAGAGTCTTTACACCACATATATCTTTGTTTCTCACGGAAAGGTCTGGGACAGTGGCAAGCTATCTGCTTGTCTCCGTAACTGGTTTGTTCAAGAACTCGAAGTGCCCTTCGGTCTTCACCTACACCGCCATTTTGCCCAAGCTCTACAGCGCAAGTTTCTCTCTTACGAAAACATTAGTAAGCTTTACGAGACAGCAAATAAAGTGATGGGTCATGGTGGGGAGCTGGCCAATCTCCATTATGCTCGAGAGGCTCAAGACCTCATCCTCGATGCATCAGAGCGGCGTAGGATGGAACAGGTTGGCAGCGATTGGATTAAGAAAGTACATAAACTAGATATTTCGCCTCTGGTATAGTGGAAACCATAGTGGATCGTAGCATGCAGCAATTCTGTTGACCAGCTGGACTGACAGGACTGAGGAATCAACTGTGGAACAAGGGATCATCTAACCGGTGTAAGATTCTATGCTAAAAGAATGGTAGTCAAGCTTACGTCCAAGTCGAGTCAGAGTATTGTCGATAATGTCAGCAACTCCATCAAGTAACAAAAACCGTCGTGATTCGCGCTCGCGAATCTGTCGTCTTGGGTTCAGCCTGCGAGTGGAAATAACATGTGGAGGTGAGCATTGCAGTGATAGAAGCGGGGCTTACACAGCGAGGAGTGAATTTGCGTAGCCTGGACGAACATGAGCTCTTAAATCAATAACCGTTGGAGGCAGACTCACATTGGATGATTACAACGGCAGGCACGCCAACCCAGTAGTGGTCGGTTTGGACAAGGTACTGTCGATCCAGCGGTGAATGATGTCACCTGTTGTAGCCGTAAATTTATCACCACAAGCCCCCGAGAACGATGCGAACATCTGGGCGAAAAGGTCAACTCGGAGGGAAACACGGACAAGGGGACTCACCAGTGCGTTGGAGATGTGTCCCAGCGTCCTAGAAGGTCCCCACGGGCGTTGGTAGTTGGTAACCGCGCGAGGCCAACGCGAATGCGCACAAGCGAGTTAAGGGGGGTAGGATGTGCTATAGGCGACCTGGTCAAGTTATCAAATGAGATCGACCTGGAACGCGAAGCGGACGCACCAGAAAGTTCCCCATCACCCCAAGAGGCTCTTACAACCGCTGGAACCCGCGCATCGAGGAACCGAACCGAAGCCGCCAGATGGAGTTGAAGGGCCAGGAGGCTAGGAGGCGGTAGAGGGCGAATCGAGAGTTGCTGAGGCGACGGATGGGAATGGATGCCCAATGGGTGGAGCAGCGAGCAGCGCAAGTCGCAAGTCCAAACGACTCGAGACCAGGATGCTGGTTACAGGCAGAGCGAGTCAGCAGGGCAGGTACGAGAACAAAACGGCAGATGCCGGCGGCGGCGGCTACCTGAGTCATACACAGTATCACCCAAGCGTCCCAAGCGTCCCACCAAGCCTGTGAACCCACCACGTCGTCAAGGACGATTAAATAGCGACCTAAAGTGGTCAGTAGGTCAGTATCAACTACCACTGGCAAGTGGCCAAGTCGAGGCCGCGAGTGCGACAACACCAGAGACGATGAAGGTCGACCGCGTGCAAAG
Organism: Hemileccinum rubropunctum; assembly: GCA_038089535.1. NCBI lineage: Eukaryota > Fungi > Basidiomycota > Agaricomycetes > Boletales > Boletaceae > Hemileccinum > Hemileccinum rubropunctum. The sequence goes on from JBBPLC010000804.1 coordinate 9,259, forward strand.
TCAGCCGGCATCAGCCGAGCCGCGACTTACCTACGATACCTAAGCACAGACCCAACTACATGGACCCATACGGACTATTAGCTGTTTTCTTTTTCTTTTCTTTTCCATTCGAATGGGGGCACGAATGGGGTAAATAGAGCGGGTGCATTTGGATGCGACAAGGGCAATTGTGTGGGGTACCAAGCGACGAGTCGCCTTCCGCTAAGCTTTGCGAATATCCAATTTGCCATATGGGTATGGCCCCAATCCCTAATCCACTCAATCATGAAGTACATTGAAAGTAACTAGCTAGTAGTGCCCAAACTACAATCTATGTAGCAGTGAGTTGCCTCGCTGTGTGATCAGGTTCCTAAACATCAAGAGCTGTGTACGGAAAGGTTGATCTAGTAAAGAAAAAAGGATGCGTCTGTACACATCTTCCGTTCTGGATGGTGAGAAATCAGTTGGTTCATGTGTGCCATGAACATGTTCAGAAAGGGCAGAATGGATTGCGGTGGCAGCAAGTGCAACCATATGTCCAAATCCTTCTACCGTATCGTCCAAATGCTTATAAATCCCACCCAGCCATACCGTATTCAGGATAACTGAAATTAGAGCTGGATGCGTGTAGAATGAGCTGATTGCGCCATCCTGAGAGGGAAGGAAAGGTATGTAAGCTATAAAATGTCAAATGGTCAACACGTACATCATTAAGGGAATGAACCCATCTGTCATTTTCAAGGAGCCATGGCACGATCGATTGTTTCACGTATACCTCCACATTAGGTTCACCTTCACCTTGAATGCTTGGTCGGAGGCCATATGCCTCGTGTATGAGACCCAGAGCAGAGTCTTTGAAAGCCTTCCGAGTAGCAGTGACGACTGCTTGAATGCTTGAGATAGACTTTTCGTCTGCCAGCACTAGGGGCTGTGGCAAATAGCCTGGATCGGACCAGATTATTAGCATTGCCAGCAGTTCTGTGAGTCTTAAATGAACGTACCTAGAATTTCCATTGTGGCAGTCTCAATCATTTTCTGACATGTTTCACGCAGTGGCATCCCATCAATACATAAAATAGTGTGTTGTATATGTTCTCTTGCTCGCGCAAGAATCTTTTGGGATTCTGATGAAGATATTCTGCTAATTGTTACTGCGGCTGAGGTCTGTGTTAGATTGGTGGCTGCTGTAGTCGACCCAGTGGGATCTGAAGGTTTATAGGGCATAATCATTAATAGTGGAATGAGGTGATTTTTTTTTCTACACAAAATGTATATCATTAGACTCTCCCCCTCAAAAGGATTCTAACCATACAACTTTCATAAAAATTGGTGGCTCCATTGTTGAGATATGAGCTGAGCAATATTCTTGATGTCACTTTCAAGGGTTGCCAAATATGGAAGTTTGTTTTAGGGTTAGGTGTCAAATGTTACCCAATATAGTAAATCACCTAGGGTTAGGTTTACT
>JBBPLC010000805.1:0-10690 GCA_038089535.1 Hemileccinum rubropunctum
CTTGCTACAATCAGAAAGTGCAACATATTCAGCTTCTGTAGAAGAATAAGCAATGCGCTGTTGTTGGTGCGATTGCCAGCTGAAGATGCAATTAGCTAGTTTAATAAACCAGCCAGTCTGAGAGTGACGGGTGTTTGGGTCGGATGCCCAATCAGAATCAGTGTATGCAATCATGCCAGCCTGAGAGGCTCCATCGAATACAAGGGAATAATATTGGGTACCAAGTAGATACCGATATATGTAGAGTGCCTTGTCGAGGTGCTCTGACGATGTAATGGAGTGGAACAGCAAATGAGGCTGCTCCATCCGTCTTGCGGGAAGGTTCCTGCTGGTGTGGACAATGAGTGGCATCTAGCCAATAGATAAGGCCAACGAGGATGGAGGAAGGGTTCAATGAGTGCCTTTCATAACGGGATGGCATAACCCGGCAATGAATGGAAGGGAGGACTTTCACTGTGGCTCTCAGGCAGTTTGGATGTGGGGAACTGGGCAAGAGACAAGTGAATAGAACTAGGGAATATAAAGGAGGGGTCTGCGGTATATATAGGTAAGGATATGGTTTAGGGGAGGCTCCTGTATCTACGTGAGGGCCGGTATAGAAGGGGAACATGCAAGTAACATGAGGTGTCCATGAGGTTACCATGAGGCATGACATCACTGATGATGTCATAGCCTAGACCGATGAGGTCATAGCTCCAGGCCCAACAATGACATCATGTCATGTGACCAGTCTAGGTGCAGTCCTAGACCCTAAGCCTAGCTATGGGGGTTGTCACATGAGATGCTACCTGATAAGAGAAGATAAGTGTCCAGTGTTATAGTAATCGTATTGCGAATCCTATAACAGACGATGGTTTGGCAGCATGCCGAGATAGGGTGGTCACAGCATAAGCTATGTCCGGTCTGGTCTCTAATGTAATGTACAATAAGGATCTGATCACTTATTGGAAGCAAGATTGCAGTTCTGGGTCAACTGGGCCATTGTAGTCAAGAGGGTAATACCCCTGTGGAAGAGGAGTGGGAGTGACTCTAGCATTCTGCATTCCAAATCGTTCAAGGACTTTTTCTAGGTAAGTGCACTGATCAATCACAATCTTGCTGCCAGTCTGATGAATTCTCATGTGTAGAAACTCCTTTGCAGGGCCTAGGTCTCTGCATTCCCACTTATGCATGAATGCAGCTTTTACCTCTGCAACTATGGCTTTATCAGGTCCACAGAAGAGGGCATTGTCAACATAGACGATGGCAACCACTATTTGGGTGCCTTTCTTCCGGTATAGGAAAATACCAGCATCAGACTTCAAACGTTCGAAGCTGAGGTCTTTCATGGACTCATTAAGAGTCTCCCACTAGGCTAGTCCAGCTTGTTTAAGGCCATACAGGGCACGTTGTAGACGGAGCACTTTATGCTCTTGCCCTGGGACTACAAAACCTTTGGGTTGTTTCATGTAGATTTCCTCGTGTAGCTTTCCATAAAGGTAAGTGCTTCTCACATCGAGTGCTTCTATATGCCAGTTTTCTAAGGCAGCGAGTGCAAGCATGAGCCGCACAGTCTCAAACCTTACAACTGGGGAGAAGATTTGGTTGAAGTTAATTCCCTCTGTTTGAGAGAAACCCTTTGCAACCAAGCATGCACATTTACGACCATCTGGTTTCTGATCAAAAACCCATCGGTTTGCAATAACCTTACGCCCTTTTGGGAGGTCAACCAGTTCAAAGACTTTTCGCTTGTGGAGTATGTCTAGCTCGCATCGACAGGCGGCTTTCCATTCCTCTTGTGCTACAGCTGGCAGCATCTGAATGTCCCTATAAGTCCATTCGTGTAGAGACTTAGTTTCTGCAGAAACTAGTGCATGTGGGATTGCCTTAGACATCAAAAATGCAGCCAATCCAGCTTCCCCTTCACAACATAATCGTTCAATGGCAGCATCACTGTCAGATTCAGGAGCTGTGGTAGGAGCGGGTGGCGCATTGTGTTCAGGAAGATTGCCTGGCATTTGTGGTGACTCAGGCTCTGGCTGTCTCTGTTGAGAGGGGCCAGGTTCCCTAACTTTGTCTTGCCAGCACGATGTGCGCTTGATCTCCTTCACCTGCTCAATAGGATGCGTATCTTCCCCATAGACATTGTCGGGCCGGATAGGCACACATCACTGCCATTGGGGGTGCAATGGGGCAGGGGGGATCGCTGGTGGTGCTCCCCTTGATCCTTTCTTAGGTGCACTAGGAGGGGGTGGTGCCGGGCGAGGCGAAGGTGTGCGAGGAGGGATGGGAGAAGGAGTAGGAACTCACAGAGCAGGTTGACTGGGTCGATAGTCATTGTCTGCAGGGGGCAGTGGCAGCTCTTGTAGAGGCTCACACTCACTGGCGACAGTAGGCACAGGAGGTGCAACAGTCCATGTGCAGTGTGACGCACAACGGGGGAAATGGGATTCATCAAAAATGGTGTGTGCAGAGGTGAATAGGACGTTGTTTGGGAAATGCATGAACAGGAAATTGGAATCATTCCCTGGCATTACACCCAGATACACCATGAGTTCAGACTTAGGGGCCATTTTATTAGCCCACACATCTTCTGGGATATGCATGTAAGCAGCACTTCCAAAAACGCAAAGATGGGCTACGTCCAGCTACTGCTTGTGTAGCAACTCATAAGGAGTGCGCCAGTTATGGCGATGCAGCGGTGTTCTGTTGTAGATGTGAGTTGCATGTATAATGCTGAATTCCCACCAACTATCTGGGATGCAGGCATCATGCTGCATGGCCTCAGATTTGTCCATCACAGTACACATAAATCATTCCGCTTGACCATTTTGTTGAGGAGTATGAGAGGTGCTCTGGACAATGCGTATCCCCTCCCCCTTGAGCATGTCATTGAAAGCTCTGGACTTGTACTCTCCCCCAGCATCAGACATCCATCCTTGGATTTTTGCTCCAAATTGTGTGGACACTATTTTTAAGAAGTGTCTAGTGGCTGTCAATGCAGCATCTTTTGTGCGCAAAGCAGTAACCCACACCATGGAGGTATAGTCATCAAAGAAGGTGATGATGTATTTGTACCGATGGTATGATTCAATGGGGAAAGACTTTATGTCAGAGTGAATCAACTCAAACACGCGAGTAGCATGTCGCTCAGAAGGAGGAAAACTCCTGTTGGGAAGTTTACCTTTAGCACAACCATCGCAGATGGAGTCTTCTTTAGGAATCTCAACATCCAGCAGACTTTTAGTGTGCTTTCTGGCATGTTTAATGACTTCTTTCGAGGGATGTCCTAGACATTTGTGAAGAATATCATATGTGATAGTTCGTGTCATGTGGGCACGTTGTCCTTTCAGTGGTAATGCCTCAATCATGTACAAGCCATGACCAACTCGACCAGGAGTAAATAGGGCAAGAATAGTGCCATCACCATAAGTCACTGTAATCTAGTGATCATCACCATGAACTTTTGCTCCACGAGCAAGCAATTGATCAAGGAAGACAAGGCAGGCACCTGAGTTGGGTATTAAGCCAATGTTGTGTAAATCCATGATTTGGGAATTCCTATTGGAGTCTTCCCACCACACAAGTACTCTACCTTGTCCTTCAACCTAGATCATTCCAGAGGCAGTCATGACAGGTATCCGTTCATGACGCTTAAATGCCTCATACCCAATGAAGTCAGTTTGATCAGGTGTAAAGTGAATTGAAGCACCAGAGTCAAGGATCCAGAACTTCCTGAAAGGATCACATGAGCACTTATTCTTCGAACTAGTGGGAGCAGAGCACGAAGAGCAAACTCTATTCATGTTGAAAGTAGCTATACAAGGATAGCTACGAGTGTCCACTGCACTATCTACCACAACAGATGATATGTTATTTACTACTTGAGCAGGTAATGTATCAGAGAAAAATATGTCAGTTCGAGTATAAGGTATGGATTGAATCACTTGCCTGATCATATGAGGCCATGAAGGATCCTCAAGTCCAGCTGCGTCTGCAATTTCTCCATTGACATCTGAACCATAGATGTCAACCATGTCATTGCTGTCCCAAGAAGATTAGGGTAGTGCCATGATCTCTCGCCTGCGAGTGTCAACTCTTTCGTCATTTAGGAGCAACTGGTACCTCTTCCTCATCACTTGAGACCTCCACGATACACTGATCATCAGGTAAGTTGGAAGCATCCAACACTGATGAAGGACCAGGGATACCAAAAATGAGGTCAGGGTTTCTGAGGATCCCATTCGGTTCACTCACCCTTTTACCTTCACTCGTTTCTTTGTCAAGCTTCCTAATTGTCTCGGTGGACGGTTGGATCTCAAGACGATGAGCGAGGCTAAAGGCCTCTTTGATGTGGGTGTTGGCAGGGGGACCACCACCTCCCTGGTAGAGTTGGGGAGAAATGTGTGCAAGGGCACGGGGATCGGGAGTGGGCTCAGGACCAGTCGTGTATGTGATGAAGGTGGGAGAGGCGATATGGGCGTGGTCAGCCTGCGACTTGCCCTTCTTCTTGCCTCAGCAGGTTTTCTTCCCTCAGCCTTCTGCACTAGCAATCCCTTGCAGTGGTTGCTGCTTGGGTTGTTGCTGCTGCTGGAAGCGAGGGTCATCACCTTTCCACTTCACGGCCGATATTTTGTTGGCCTGAGCCAGTTACTTCCCCTTGTGCCCTCCGAGAAGGCACTGATCCCATGACAGGACTGCAGCCTTGTGGATCTCATCGACGGTGGGGGCTTTCAGCGTGCCAGCTGCGTCCTTGGCTTGGATCATCATCTGTAAGACGACGTCCATTGTGGGAGGAAGCTTGCTCAAGAGCAGCATCACCTGGATGCCAGCGGGGACGTCATAACCAGCGGCCTTCAACCTTGCAAAGAGGTTTGCTGCCTTGTCAAGGGCAGGGGCAGGGTGCGACAAGCTTGGGATCAAGAGCTCAAGCAACTCCTTGAAAATACCATATGCACTGGCTAGGCTGGGCTTGGCATATTCATCAAGGAGTGCCTTCACAAGGTTGGCAGCATCCATGAGGTCAGTGTGCTTGGCTCTGATGGGCTCAGAGAGTCTCATCTTGATTGACCCCAGAATCTGGTCGTTAGCCTTGGACCATTGGATCCAGGTGTTTTTATCCTTAGTGTCACTTTTGTTGGTCAATGCCGCTGGACACAAGAGCTCAAGGGCCCAAGTGGACCCGGTAGATTGGAGGTAGGAGGCCATTGCTGGCCACCACACCTGCCAGTTTGTCCCGTTGAAGACAGGGATGGAAATGTCTTTCATGGAGAGAGACATAGTAAAGGTTATCTGGAATGCAACAGCATCAGCATGCCATTCCAGCATAGGTTCATTACCATGGCACTATTCGGTGCATAGGAACAGTCTTTCGACATTCTCTAGCACAACAAATGCACAACGATGGTGAGCATGAGGTCAGGCAACATGTAGATGCAGTCTTTTTGACACACACTACAGTGCACTACCAGGGCTCATAACCTGTTGAAAGCATACAGGTGGTAAGGTAGAGGAATACCTGACACTCACCAAGGTTAGAGGGGTTGGTTAATGGAGATGGTTGTGGTAAGAACACAAGATGTTATTCAAACTCAGACGACTGAGTTCCAACTTATATACTACATGGAGCGTGTGACTATTTCCTAATGAGGCAAGCTACACTACAACTAGTAAGTAATAAGTAGTGTTGAGAGCTACTACATGGTGCTCAATCAACAAGCCGGATATAAGATTCTTCTTTAAGGACGTCTATGCGGAAGTGGTCCTCAACTTCCTTTTTTAGCTCCTCCAACATTGGCCATTCGAGGGTGGAGTTGCTCTTCTGGTATTTTTCGAGGGTGATCCTCACATAAGACTCAGCCTTCCCTGTCATCCAGAGAAGAACGGCGGCGGTTTGCTGACGGTCGTCAAGACCGCCTTGACATTGGACCCAGGTTGCGATCCTGACCCACCAGGGGCGGAAAGTAACCCAGTTGCTGTCCCACGTACTGGGGTTGGTGATAAGCTTGGCTGGCAGCGTCGAGAAGCGTGTTGCAGTTGCTGCTGCTGCAAGTTGTTGTGTCATCTGCTGTTGCACGAGCAGAGATGTTTGAAGGAGAGTGGCCATATTGGCCATTGTGTTGCGGATGTCGGCCCACGTAACGTTGGGGTCAACAGGTGGAGCGGCTGCTTGTTCAGACATGATTTAAAGAAATTTGGTGGGTTGTCAGAGAACTGATTTAGGACAAAGTTTGTAAAATGTGGCAAAACATTCGGTTTTGGAGTAAATGTTTTTTAGTTCTCGACAGTGGAGTTTGCGCTGATGGTGTGTGCGGGGTAGAGTTGGAGATGCAGGAATGGAAGAGACAGTGCAGGATGAGAAGGAAGGAGAAGGAGGATGAGGTGCGGGAGTGGGTTCGCAAGAGGGGATGGGGGCAGGGAAGTACTCTCTGGGTTGTTCAATTGGGTGGTTGTTAGGGTCGACCTCGTCGTAGGTTGGCGGGAGTTCGCCTAGGTAATGAGCAAAGTTTGGGGCAAAAAGTCTGGGCAGCTCTGGTGCGGGCGAGACGCGGATGATGCAAGTGGCGGTGTAGAAGTTAACTGTGGCTTGTTGTTGTTGGAGAGCGAGATGATCTGTGCGGGCACAAGAGCACATAAAACGATGATGGCAAGGGGGAACAAACAGGTTCAGCCTTGCGGCAGTCCTATTCAAGTGAAACAGGAGAGAAACAACTAATGGAGCACAACACCTAGTCTAGGCGTTGGGTGACTTTGGCGATGGTGTGAACAGTTTGAGTGCAAACGTCTAACCAGACATGTACGAGGATGAGAAAGTTAACGGTGCCCAAGTAAATCATGTACTTGGCACGAAACAGTAAGTGTGCAGTAACGTGCACAAAGACGGCAAATGCAGAGATAGGATTGGGAATGGAAGTAAGAGTGGTAAACAAATGAACAGGCCCCTAAGTAGGAGAGTATTCAAGTGAATAGGAATGAGGAGTAGATGATGAAGGGGGAGGGTTTATATATGTAAATATGGGGTGTTTAGGGTAGGTTGTCTGAGTCCTAATCAATTGAGGGCCGGTTGTGAGAGAGTAGACATGAGGAAAATGCAAGGCAACCATGAGGACGGCAGGGAGTCCATGTGGGAAGAAAGAAGTGTTCTCATGGGAAAGAGAATGGAGATGAAAGACATAAGGCATGATATCATGATGACATCATGGGCTAGGCCTCAGGTCACGTGCACTGGTCATGTGACTTTGAAAATGAACAGAAAATGTTAAGTCCAAAAGTGAAGAAAAGTTGAAAACGTAGTGTATAGGTCCTGAACTATAACATGCCTTTCCTCTCTTATGGTCATTTTTACTAACATTACAATAGTGCATGGTCTGAAAACTTGCATGATAATGCAGCAGAACAACAACCTACTGGTCGAAAAAGTGATTTGTCAGGTAGATCCTCACTCATTCATCATGGATATATACACTAAATTTGTTCCCTAGGTACAACTCAAGTCCAAAGACTTGATGAGATACGAGAATGCATGGCCTGTGCATGACATACTTGTGCAATTCTTATGGAACAGCTCCTAGGCAGAGAAAAGAATAGCAGCTGCAAAACAGGTAGACTAACTTACTATATGCATTATTCTAATAGTGGACATATATTATAGTATGTGAATGACAAGCAAAGTGACAATGACAATGACAAGGACAACAACAACAGCAACAACAACAAGGATGGTGACAAGGCCACCAACAATGACAATGAAGGTGATGTTGAGATAGAGAACCTCAATGAAGAAAAAGAAGATCAAGAGCAAGATGAGAAGGACAACAATACCAAACAAGATGAGGCTACCTTTCAAAATGATATCAAGATGGACGAGATCAGTGAAGATGGTGATCGAGTGGAAGCCAAAGTTGTGAGAAAATGAAGTCAATCTAGGGCTGAGCACAATAACAATTGTCCTCAAAAGCAACGTTGGAGTGAATGGAACAATAACAAAGGCAGCACCCAAAGGACTCAGCAGAGAGGAATGCAGCCTTGGACAGTAAGTCCTTTGCTCATGATCTTGTAAATCAACCCAATTACTTTCTCTTAAAATGAGCCCAAGACCCAGAACTTAAAAGCTGCCAGTGATGATCCCAAGTGTAACAGCAAAGAACCAACTCCAACGAGGGCGGCCTAGCCTCTAGCTAGGGTGGCCCGAGTGTCACCTAGAACGATAAATATAACAAGGACCCTGTAATGGTGGTCAACTGGCAGAAGAAGAGGAATGAGTGGTACTCAAGTGACTCAGACCCCACAATGTGGAGGGTAAGACAAATGAATAAGACTGGCTAACCCAGTTGCATTGCTACCCTATATATACTACCACAGAAGAGTGCACAGACCAAGCTGTGTACTCTAGGGTAGGTCTAATTGTAAGGAATGTGGTAGCGGTGAGGCATGATATCATAATGACATCATAGATCTAGGCATAGTCCAGAGTGGCCTGTAGGCACATGATCATGGGAACTAGCATGTGCCCCTAAGGTACAGTAAATAATAAGAATAGTGGTCAAGTCACGTGATCGTGGGAAGTAGTCATATGACCTCGAAAGGAGAAATCGTAAGTCCAGGATAAGGAGAATGTAAGGAACGTAACAGTAAGCGGTAGTGTTGTAGCCTAAACTACAACACCAAGGCCCAGTAGGCAAAGGTGAAGGCATCCAATGCAAGCAACAATCCAAAGACCCAGAAAGTGAAGGTGTCCAACATGGGGGGCAATGCTGGTGATAATCCAAAGACCTGGAAGGCAAAGGCAAAGGTGAAAGCAGGCAAGTTCAAGGCAAGCAACAATCCAAAGACCCAGCAGATGAAGGTGAAGGTGTCCAATGCAAGCAATCATCCCAAGACCCGGAAGACAAAGGTATCCAATGGGAAGGGCAATGCCAGCAATAATCCAAAGACCCAGAAGGCGAAGGCATCCAATGCGAGCGATGTTGGTGATGACCCCAATGAGACCAGCGATGACAACACATACCTAGAACCACCCATTCCCATACCTAAAATGTGTCCAGGTATAGGTTACTTGGACATAATTCCTGACAATATCTCTGGTGATCTCAGGACTACACTTACTTGCTATGCCACCCTCCACCATGAAAAAAAGATCGACATACATCTCACAACTGATATCTGCATTGCAATCAAACAGGAGCACAAGTGTGTATACTATCTGGAAGTCGCATAGGAGAATAATTGGCCTGCAACAACAATTGATTTCATGGAGATTCCAACTCAGATCTTGGCAATGCATGACGAACTCAAGAAAATCATGTTCATTCACAAAGCAAGAGAAGATCTTTTTCTATGGAACTACTTTGAGGCCAACCTTGAGTCAGATGGGTTGTCTATTAATGGGTTTTCTCAACTATGAGCATCTCAGATCTCTATAACATTGGAGGTTTGGAGGAATGCGCAGGCAGGATAGTAAGGCCAAACATCAAGTGCAATGTGTTTACTAACATCACTTTAACATCACTTCACAGCTATGGTTCAAAAGAAACCGCCATCGTCATATATACCCTTCTACAGCTTTTCCCACCTGGCTCCACTGTGACAGATGCATTCAAACCTCTACCCTTGTTACATTATTTTTCTTATTTTCTAGTGCCCCACACCATCACCCGATTCACCGGCAAGGATTGCAAAAAAGTTTCAGAGATAAGTGCATACAAGATCATGAATGCGAGTAATGATGCTGGTGAATCTATCAATCCAGAGTGTGATGACGACAATGAACTCAACAACATCAACTGCAGGACAACTATTGCATTGAAGCAGGTAGCCATCAATGATCAACAAGTGGAGACAGCTGCAAAAGCGCTCATTCTGTTGTGGAAGTACAAACCCCATGGCCAAGAAGTGGTGAACAATGTACATTTTATGTAGTCTGGATGATGTAACTGAGTTGCTACCAGGTATAGTGGCCACGCCCAAGGCCACAACTTATTGTTCATCCACCCCAACCAAGAGCTGATAATCCTTCACATTCAAAGGGAACTGAATCCAACCTCTGGGAGGTGAGAGTCTTTGGCTAATCTACCTACTAGTCATTAAACCTGGGTAGATCACTGCAGGTCTGAGTAGCATCAAGCCTGCAACGTCTGAGTCTATACCCGAGGCACCAACACAATCACAACAGTTAACTCAATCAAACACTTGCGTCAAATAGATGGTTTTCTTCACATTTTCGACTCAAAATGTTATGCTTTCATCATTTTGCTCGGAATCATGACAAATGCTTGTGCTTAGTTATTACCTTGTGTTGTAGTTTGGGCTATGACACTGCCACTTACTGTTACGTTCCCTGCATTCTGTTATAGGATTCGCAATATGTTTACTATAACACTGGATGCTTATCTTATCTTATTGGGTAGCATCTCATGTGACAACCTCCACAGCTAGGCTTAGGGTCTAGGACCACACCTAGACTGGTCACATGACATGACATCATCATTGGGCCTGGAGCTGAAATGGGATGAAACTAAAACAAGTAGCACAACACCTAATCTAGGCGTTGGGCTACTTCTGCAATGGTGTGGACGAGACGGCGGCGAGTGTCCAACCAGACGTGTACCAAGACGTGGTATTCGGCAACGAGGAAGTGGACAGTTCCGAGATATAACATTCACAAGTGTAGACGAGTAGCGTGCAGTAACGAGCACGAAGCTGGCAAATGCAG
>JBBPLC010000806.1:0-10676 GCA_038089535.1 Hemileccinum rubropunctum
TGTTGCTCACATCCCACTCCCAGCATATGACTTTTCAAGACAAAGATGTACAATTCTTTGCATTGCCATGTTGTAGGTAGTTGTGTATATTTCACCCAGTCCCAGGTGTGTAGCACTTGGCAGGCATCGGCATGCTTCAATCTTCCCAAAAAGATGCCTGAAAATAGACAACAATTAGTATCATAGAGTGTATCCTTAAGGCAGTTGTTTGTGATGTTGTGAATGAACACAAATTAGTGAATTTGAGTATCATATGTGGTGAGCCTTTCAAAAATGGTACTTCAGAATTAGAGACTAGGCCAGGCCCCTATTAGTTCACTACCACTACCATGTCACCACTCCCTTGTGAAGATGTCCCATGACAAGCAGTTTCATTAATTTGGATGTCAATTCTTATCCTCAAATATGCTTTCCTCCTTGCACTCTTTCAGTCATTTAACATCTTTGGTGTAGGGCTAACTATCCTCAGGAGGGACAAGATACACATCATAGCTTTTTTCTTTGGGGTAATGTGTGGAACATCCATGATGTACCTTGTGGTTGGTGCTTTTGCAGCTAGAACCCCTGGTAACACATTTATCATCACCTGCTGCTTTATCTCTGTAGCATCTTTCAACATTGGGTGTATAATTGGGGTGATTTGCATGCACAGATCCCTGAAAGGTATATAATTACATTGCTAATGCTTCTTGTGTGCTGATCTGGTTTGCAATGTCAGTGGAGCTGTTTTCATTTAGTACCTTTATGGTACTTATTATTGCTGTTGTCATAATCATCTTTTTGTCCATTGTTGTGATCATCACATACCTGCAAGATATTGTGTATGCCAGGGCAATAGAGAAGGCAGCAAGGCTTGATGGGCTTCCAGCTAGCCTTGAGGTAGTGAGCAGCTGGATGTGGTATCAATGTGGTGAGCCTATGAATGTGGTACCAATATAGATAGATAGGCCAATAGATATGATACCAATGTAGATAGGTAGGCCCAGAATTGTGGTATCAATATCCCATGAATATGGTACTAATGTAGATAGGTAGGCCCATGAATGTGGTATTAATGTAGATGAATGGGCTAATGGATATAATACCAATGTAGATGGGTGTGTGCATAAATATAGTCCTAATGTAGATAAATGGGTCCATAGATATGGTACCAATATAGTTATTATAATCATAGAAACAAGTATTGAAATGTATACCACACATTACATGTATCTTTTTCTATCAATATCTTATATATTTAGTGAAGATAGTAATTGGAATATCACTTGTAGTATCTCCTATACATACATAGTTATGTTATGGGTGAAAGTTCAATAATACAATATATCAAGTAATATGTTACCAGCACCCATAGTATTTTTGCTCCACATACATAGTAAGTCTTCAGTAGTGTTATCTGTAGAAAGAATTGTTATCTATTCTATATTCATTTAGTGTTATAGTTAAAATACCTTATATATAGAATATCTTCCACAGTCCATCTTTATGAGCATCTTTTGCTAATGCTCATTCATTTATATCTATTAATCTACATTGGTACTATATTTGTGGGCCCATTCATTTACATTGGTACCATATTCCTAGGCCCACCCCTCTACATTGATACCACATTCCTGGGCCTACCCATCTACATTGGTATTATATTCATTGGCCCATCCATCTATATTGGTACCACATTTATAGGCCCATCTATCTACACTGGCATCACATTTCTGGGCCTACTCATTTATATTGGAATTATATTTATGAGCCCACTCATATATTTTATATACTGCTATTATCATATTTTACTACTGATATTCACTAGCTATCCACTTTTACTTTGGTGGGCCCACCTATCTATTCCACTATCAATTATCTGGGCCCATCCATATATTTCAGATACTGTTATTACCATATTTCACTACTAATATTCACTAGCTATTACACTTTTACTTTGGTAGGCCTACCAGTATTCAATTAGCATCCATGGGCCCATCTGTGTACATTGGTGGTTCTCTCTAGGTGGGCCCAACATTGGCTGGCAGTTAGGAAGGGCCTATTTACAACCTTGGCTGGCAGTCAAGTATGATGCTATTGACTGAAGGGGCTCAATATTCACACATCACACCAAACAGGTTCTCGATCTGGACAATGAGTTAAAGGAGCCTTTGATTGGTCACTCGGACTGGGAGGACCCAGACATCGTTTAGTATTACAGAGCTTTATTTGTATTGTACAGACTTGGACTTTTGGACCAAACTAGTAATTGTTTAAGCCCAGACCTAACGTTCCGACTTCAAGTTCACCAGATCCAGTTCACTCGTGGTATGGATCACAAAAAAACAAACTGGTACCCGTTGCTCGTTGTCAAATTGCATTCATATGTGAGCGCCGCTATCGCGCTCGTGCTCGATTCGCCACCCTTGCCCTCGGCCCCGCTCTGGCACTAGTCACCCTCACCCACCCGTCAGCACCGGAGCATTCATCGCCTCACCACTTGTTGCTCGCATGCAAACAAGAACAGGATCGATTGTTGTTGCGTTCCTGTTCGTGTTTGCACGCGACGGCGAGGCGAAGGTAACAGGAGGGGGCAAGAACGAGAGCGGCGAGTGGGTGTCAGTGAGCACAAATGGGTGACGGGGATGCGGGGGTGGCACTCGTGTGCAAACAAGAACAGGAACCCTTGTGTTCGTGTTCGTGTTTGCATGCGGCGGCGAGGCGGGTGATGGGCTGGGGAGGCGGAGGTACCGCCCTCGCAGTAGCCTCGCCGCCGTGTGCAAACATATCAGCGATTCAGAGCTGTGCAGGTTTAAATTACCCATGTACTTTGTTTAGAACCAATCCGATGCGCTCGTCGCAGCCATTCTCGCACCTGCGATTGGGTGTGCGAACGACAACGGGACGGAATAACTTGGGCTGAGAGACAATAGGTGTGGGTGTCAACTTCGTTTTGGACCTTGCCCCGTATAGCGTGGTCTCATTTTCGTATATAACACACCTGGATTCGACCTGCGCAACCTCCTTTTCTCCTCCCTTTTTTTTGTTCCCGACCCACCTGTTTACATCCATCATTCTACCCGAATCGCTCAAGGAACCGAAAAGCGAAAGCAAGATACCAAGAAAGCCATTGTTATCATTGCCATGTCCCAGAGACTGACGTTCACGACGACCTGTTCGCTCAATACGACCGTGTCCAATGCGACCGACGTCATCTACTACGACATCCAGACCCCCGAGTGGGAACCCCATTTGACGACCGTGCGAAAACTTGATCATCGTACAGGCTTGTATGAGCTCACAGGAAGCATTCGGAACGAGGTAGACAAACCAGTCTCGGTGAGCTTGTATGGCGGCGAATTCGAATCCGTGGAACAATGGATCAAGAAAGTCGATGGGACTAAACCAGGGGAGAGGTGGGAACGCGATATTTTTGCTCAAATTTCATCGGGGGACGCTCATGGGAACCGGGGGTTGCAGGCGGTGGCAATTCGACGACGGAGAAGGGAACATGTTCGCATGGAGCGTGACGGATAGGCAATTGGAAGTAAGTGTGCTGGTCGTGGTTGTGGTTGGGACGTTTGGATGACACGGATGGGAGCTCCGAAGTGCGGATGAAGGGGTCAAAATCAAACGTCCCCTCGCAACCTTTTACCAGCACAAGCGGTACCTCCTGGTGGGCATGATATCGCAATACGCATACCTGGAAATCGACAATTCCGTCATGGAGTCAGTGGACGCTATTATACGTTCGTCGGTTTTCAACCTTTTTGTCGGGAATCAATGCTCAATGTACTTTGAGGCAGTGTCATTGCTGATCGTCGAGCGCAAACGCAGAGCAGGAACTCTAGCGTAATCTTGTATTTGATTTTGAAGAGACAAACAAACTATGTCAACTAGAATATATTCGTTACTGAACATGGGAATGTTGGATTATCCCATCGTCCTTACTTTAGACTTTGCCTCCAGCCTTCGTTTTGGGAGTCTTCGATAAGGACGTCGTACCAGAATTTAGTAATAGGAGCCGTGCTCAGGTGCCAAAGAGCATGCGCGTCCAGGATGCGACCAAACGGTGCAAAATCGAACAGCTCGAGAGCGGTCGAGACGGTGGTGAGAAGTACGAAAATTCCTGCTTTATAAAGATGCCTTGGGTAGTATGTTTTGGGTGCGTAGGGGAATCGTTGGAATATCGGAACCGGGAGGGAATACAACAACCACAGGATGTTATGAGAGATGCCGAGGACGAGGTTGAAGGCCATGTTATAGGTGTAGTCAAATCGAGGAAGTAAGCTGAGGTACGTGACGTGAGACAGATAGACAACGATGCACAATACAGTCCATGCGAAGCGCAGGAACGAGCGCCAATTGTCGATGGATTTGGATGGCGGATACAAGTTTGCAACGCGAATGACTGTATAGTAGAGCGCACAGAGGATCGCCAAAGCAGCTGAAAAGTAATCCAGCTTCTCGGTAAGAGGTAAATCTATACACTTATTAGATAGCAGAAACACCAGACGAACGTTGCTCACCCCTCGTATGGAATACCGCCGACCAAATCCATGTATTGACACTCACATACGCCCAAGTGAGATAGTAACCTCTGAATGGATGGTTCATAGGCATTCTTCGGCGGAGTTGGCGAGCACCTTGAAAATGAAACCACATGTTCCAAAGGGAAAATGCGACAGAGGCGGGTTCCTGCATACCGAGGAAACGCCAGAAAGGCCATTTCCCATAATACTGTTGAATACCTTGACCCAATTCGATGGCCTTGTCCGTGAGGATATGCATGCATTGATATTTGCAGTCGTCTGTGCACGTCCAATGCGTCAAACGTAGGTCAAGTGGAAGGGTCGTCCATGGGTGACAATGATCACCATAACACGTCGAGACACAGTTCTGGAACTCCGGGGATCTGTCTCCTGAAGATCCGTAGGCCGTCCTCACCAACAGCGCCAGGGCAAACGCAGCGAACAGAACTACCTTCATGGAGGCGAAAGACAACCTTCCGAACTGCCGTTACATAAGCTTGACCTTGCTCTTTCTAGTACAACTACTCTTGCATGGTAAGTCATCTCGTTCTCCTCGAGTTTACTCAGCTCTCACTTCTCCAAGTTGTAGTATTGGTACAACACGGCTTTTACTCGCCGATTTGAATATGGTTCGAAGCGCTCAATCGACGACTTTCTCGGCGTCCACCTACTTCGATGATCGAGGGCCTCACGGAACCGCGCAACCCATCACCGAATATGTGAACGTAAGTCGATTCTGGTCGATATCATGTATCGAAGCTTGAAATGAATGAGAAAGCCCCATTCGCGCCCAATAGTTTCCTACTTTTTTCCAAAAGGCGTTGGCGAATACCACTATGGGGTGCGCAAATACGCAACGTTGCCTTTGTCTTCTTGGTCATGAACATCCTGTCTAGGAACGACACCCGATGAAACCCCATCGATTGACACTCACGAATGCACTCGTGATGGGTTATGGTTTGGACAAGCAGATCCACCACATCTATAACCCACGCCCAGCAACGCAGGCAGAGCTCGAAATGTACCACGACCACGACTATGTTGAATTTTTGTCAAGGTGAGCGTCCCAGAATTTATGTAATGCCTGGTAAACTTTATTGGTCGTGCAGGGTAACTCCGGGTAACCAGAATGATATGAGACATCTCATTGATACATTCAACTGCGTCGAAGATTGTCCTATATTTTCCGACATGTACGATTTCTGTCGTATGTATGCCGGCGCATCACTTGCTGGTGCACGGAAACTCTGCGCTGGCACCTGTGACACTGCCATCAATTGGTCTGGTGGCCTCCATCATGCCAAACGAGGGGAGGCAAGCGGTTTTTGCTACGTGAATGACATCGTGCTTGCAATACTGGAACTCCTTAGGTAGGAAGATCAACTCCAAGCATGCCATGGAATCCTCAACTACTTTCCTAGATATCACCCGAGAGTGCTGTACATTGACATCGATATTCACCACGGGGATGGGGTCGAGCTCGCGTTCTACCACTCAAATCGTGTCATGACCGTGTCATTCCATAAATACACGGGTGAATTCTTCCCAGGGACAGGCAAGCTCGATGACAATGGGGCGAACCTGGGCAAACACTTTTGCCTCAACGTTCCCCTGCAAGACGGGATCGATGACGAAATGTATCTCACCGTGTTCAAAACCGTCATCGAAGACACCGTCACCGCATTTCGCCCGACCGCGATCGTCCTCCAATGTGGTGCCGATTCGCTAGGATGCGACAGATTAGGAGCATTCAATCTATCGATCGCGGGACATGGCGAATGTGTCAACTTTGTACGCAAATTCAACGTGCCGTTGCTAGTCGTAGGCGGTGGCGGCTATACCATCAAAAACGTCAGTCGGTGTTGGACATACGAGACGGCCGTTCTCGTCGGCGCCGATATCCCCGACGAGCTTCCATCGACAGTTTACGATTCGTTTTTCCGAGACTCGCAGTGGAAATTGCATCCCCCACTGACCGGTCGTGTCGAGAACCAAAACTCGCCTGGGTCCTTGCAAAAGATCACGATAGGCATTCGTAACAAGCTTCGATACTTACAGGGCGCACCGAGCGTGGCAATGCAGGAGATTCCTCCCGATCTTGAAGGGCTCCTTGCTGACGAAGACAAAACGCAGGAAGAAAAGGATGAAGAACAGGGGACGGCGTTGGCTGGGGAAAGGCGGAGCGATCGGACGACGGCAAGGAATGAATACTTTGATGGGGAGAACGACGTGGACGCGGAGCCATGTTCGTCGGTGAGCACTAGGCGGGCTCCGATGTCAGCGCGGCGATCACGGGGAATGGGGAAGCGGACGCGAGGTCGGGGGAGAAGTCGAGCGAGCGCTGTTAACATGCGGGATGATGGGGAGGAAGATGGGGATGAAAATGGGGCGGGATCGTCGGCCAAGGCTTCAAAGCCTAGGACGAGGAAACCTCGTAAGCCCAGGGCAAGGTCTGCGACGGACAAGGAAAAGGAAAAGGAAAAAGAAAAGGAGAAGGAGAAGGAGAAGAAGGATCTGTCAGATCTCGATGCTACCGCCGAAGCTGAGTCAGGGCAGGAGCCAATGACACCCATGGATTTTGATGTCGATGTATCTTGACCAAGTAATTGTTTCCCTGCAGTCCAATTGCAAGCTGTCTCGAGCGTAATATGTTGTGTCTTTATGATATTTGTAGTACTCGAGTAGATTAGAGATCGTATGTCACTCTGCCAGTACCAATTCATAAGCCCCCTCATCACTTTCTCAGCGCCAACGTGCTCCATTACATTTACAAATCTGCTCAGCAGATCAGCATTGTCATCTTCCTTGAGTCCTCCTTCGAGCCAATTTTCCTCGTTCCAGATACAAATCTAGTCAGTTCCTGGCGAATGTTCAGCTATTTCTCAAGGTCGCACCAAGAAGTCGAAAGACATCCTTACCAAGATCACCTGGTATGCCTCTACTAATGTAATACAGGAAATATGGTTTCTTCACAGCATATTGGGTTACTTCGAGATCGGTTCATTTGGCAATCGAGTGATCTCTACGAAACTTGCCGTCCTTGTATAGGCAGAAACCCAAATGAACACCTACAAAATAATTCCGAATCGTGGCGATATTCATGCTCCACATTGCCGTTCCGGCCAATTTCGCGCAGAAGATTCAGGGTTATAAATGGTACCGTACCAGTCCGCTCGCTGCCAAACTTGCGCTTTGAACCTCCAAAGACGCGAGATCATGGTCATTCAATGCACCCGTCAATTTGCCGTCGACCCGGTTTACAGTGCTTATGTCGCGATGATAGATGGACGTTGCACTGCCACAATGCATAGTGGGCCTAGAGTAGATCGATTCTCAGACGATAGCAAAATAGAGAAAAAAAAACGTACATATGATACACTGTTGCCATACGTCGTGAAGTTGCTCGGGATTAGGGCGGAGCTTCTAGATTGGTCGAAACTTAGGAAATCCAATAAGACAGAGCGCGGTAGCTGCCTCTCCTAACCTTGTCGGCCTTGGTATCGAGCGCTATCCTGATGGTAGTTGTTGAATCATCAAACTTGGGTGACAGGTGCACGATCGGCACGTGTCCCCAGACATCCAGTATAGCAGCCTTGCTGTCGCGTTCCCACCTCTCCCCTGGTTTGGCCCCATCGACTTTCTTGATCTACTGTTCCACGGGTTCGAATTCGCCGCCATACAAGCTCACCGAGACTGGTTTGTCTACCTCGTTCCGAATGCTTCCTGTGAGCTCATACAAGCCTGTACGATGATCAAGTTTTCGCACGGTCGTCAAATGGGGCTCCCACTCGGGGGTCTGGATGTCGTAGTAGATGACGTCGGTCGCATTGGACACGGTCGTATTGAGCGAACAGGTCATCGTGAACGTCAGTCTCTGGGACATGGCAATGATAACAATGGCTTTCTTGGTATCTTGCTTTCGCTTTTCAGTTCCTTGAGCAATTCGGGTAGAATGATGGATGTAAACAGGTGGGTCGGGAACAAAAAAAAGGGAGGAGAAAAGGAGGTTGCGCAGGTCAAATCCAGGTGTGTTATATACGAAAATGAGACCACGCTATCGGGGGAAGATCCAAAACGAAGTTGACACCCACACCTATTGTCTCTCAGGACAACTTATTCCGTCCCGTTGTCGTTCGCGCACCCAATCGCAGGTGCGAGAATGGCTGCGACGAGCGCATTGGATTAGTTCTAAACAACGTACATGGATAATTTCAACCTGCACAGCCCTGAAATTTGAATCACTGATGTATTTGCGCACGGGGGCGACGGAGGTGGCAGCAGGGAGGGTGGCGGCGACAGCGTCGCGATCGCGAAGACAACGCAAGGGTGTCGAATCGAGCATGAGCAACGGATGCCTTGTTGAGTCACAAAAGTGTGACTCGTATGGCCGGGCTGGGCCGGCCATGGTGTTGCTGCAACTTCAAGCTGCCATTTTTTGTCTTGTCTGTTTTATAATGGATTTGTAATATACATGAATGGAAATGTAGTTTCTAGTAGTAGGTATCAGGCAAGAACGGAATCATATAGATTAGATCACCCAATATGAAGTTATTCCACTTAAGCTGTTTATTGGCTTTGATGAAGCTGTTCTTAACCCTAATGCTATTTCTGGGCATATATCATGAATGATTGAGGATTTGTGTAATTCTTTTTTTATCTAATAGATATGGATGTAGGCTATATTTTATTCACTGGAAGATTAATTCACAAAAAGTGGGCACACTAAAGTGAATAACTGTAAAAGAGGTCAATACTAGTATATAGATCACCTGAGAAGGAAACAATGTAGATGTTTGAGGAGAGGCATACCATATTTACTAGATAAAAAAAGAATTACAAAAATCCATTTAATCATTCATGATATACATTTCTAATAGCAGAACAAACATCTAACCTGTATGCCTAGGAATAGCATTAAGGTTAAGAACAGCTTCATTAAAGCACTTATTACTACCAATCTCACTACAATAATAACATACCTGCAAGATCTGTTATATGCTGAGGCAACAAAGAAGGTAGAAGAAATAGATAGGTTTTCAGCAAGCCTTGAGATGATGAGAGGCTGGATTAGGCATGTGAAGACTTGGTAAGAATAACAAAATTTAACCTAAGAGACTCACTGAATGACATTGAATGAGTATATTATTGTTGAACTTTGCAGATTAGTAGACTCTGGAATAGGGGCCTGGCCTAGTCCTAACTCGGCAGTGCCATTTCCATTTCTGGAGGCTCCCGTGATACTCAATTGATGTAGCAAATAAATACAATTAGACTCATTAGCGTTGCTCACTTGCAATTTTCTTGCGATTGGCGTGCATGCAAACGTTCCCGTGGTACCTGAGTCATTCATCTCCCCCCACTCGTTTCCTCACAAATTGTTGTCCCCCACCCCCTCACCTTTGCACGCGAGCGCCCGGTCTGGTGGCCTCCATCGTGCGAAATGAGGAGAAGCAAGTGATTTCTGCCATGTGAATAACAGCGTGCTCGCGACACTGGAACTTCTCAGGTAGGTAGGAAGGAAGAACAACTCCACTGAACTCTCAACTACTTTCCTAGATACATTCCGAAGGCGCTGTATATTGACATCGATATTCGCCATGGGGATGGCGTCGAGCTCGCGTTCTACCACTCAAATCGTGTCGCGACCCTGTCATTCCAGAAATACACGAGTGAACGGCGTCTTCGATGACGGTTTTGAACACGATGAGATACATCTCGTCATCGATCCCGTCTTACAGGGGTACGTTGGGGCAAAAATGTTTTCCCTGGTTGGCACCATTGTCGTTGAGCTTGCCTCTTCCTGGGAAGAACCGCCTTTCGCCCGAGCACGATTATCCTCCAATATGGTGCCAATTTGCTAGGATGCGACAGATCAGGAGCATTCAATCTATCCATCGCCGATCACGGCGAATGCGTCAACTTTGTACGCAAATTCAACGTGCCATTGTTACTAGTCGTAGGCGGTGGCGGCTATACCATCAAAAACGTCAGTCGGTGTTGGACATACGAGACGGCCGTTCTCGTCGGCGCCGATATCCCCGTCCCCCACTGACCGGTCGTGTCGAGAACCAAAACTCGCCTGGGTCCTTGCAAAAAATCATGATCGGCATTCATAACAAGCTTTGATACCTACAAGGCGCACCGAGCGTGGCAATGCAGGAGATT
>JBBPLC010000807.1:0-10671 GCA_038089535.1 Hemileccinum rubropunctum
ATGCTTGGGTGGTAGCAGGCTCTTAAAGACTGGCATGGCACACTGTTCAAGAGAGTAGGGTCACTATTACAATAAATGAAGTAAGAGTGCATCATACCTGAAGAATATCCTCAAAAAACCATGCTGGATGATGGTGTTATAGGATTTGTGATATGATTACTATAACACTTGGACACTTATCTTATCTTATCAGGTAGCACCTCACGTGACAACCTTTACAGCTAGGCTTAGGGTCTAGGACTGCATCTAGACTGGTCACATGATGTGACATAATTGTAGGGCCTGGAGCCATGACCTCATTGGTCTAGGCTATGACATCATCAGTGATGTCATGCCTCATGATAACCGCATGGACACCTCATATTACCCTTATCTTAGTATTCCCACACAGTACAGGAGTGTCCCCTAAACCCGTTACCTTTCACTATATATATGCAGACCCCTTCTGTACTTATCCCTTAGTTCTATTCACTTGTATCTTGCCTGGTTACCCACATCTGAACCACCTGAGGTACAGTGGTGGTCCTCACCACACTCTTGCTGGGTTATGCTATCCTGTTACGAAAGGCACACACATTCCCTGAACCCCTCTCCTCGCTGCTATCTATTATAGCTAGATGCCACTCATTGACAACCCTTTGTCACCAGCAGGAACCTTCCCACAAGGCAGATGGAATAGCCTCGTTTGCCATTCCACTCTGTTATAGATGGCTAAGGTCTGCTACATTATTTGGGAACTAGTGAATACATTTCAGTCTGAAAGATGGAATAGCTTTGAATCTATGAAGATGCAAAGGCTTTAGTATGCTCATATAGATCCAATAGTACATATCTATCATTCACCACATGTATATGAGAGAGATTGACTGTGTATAGGATTTGGAGCAGGTGTTTAAGCACTGACTTCAAAATGCCTAGATTAAATTCATGCAATATATTCACCATAAGTGAGGGAAAGATACTGAAGCCCATGGGTGAAAGATGCTCCATAAAGGTATTCTAAGAATAGTCAGGAGTATTATAGGATGATAGGTTTGAAACACTAACCATTGTCAGCACAAAAGATTTTTTAGAGTTTTACCAAGGTTATATATAGCTCATTGAGCAATAAGGACTTTCTGGAGAAGATGTGTCTGGACACATGAGATTCTGGCAGCAAGGTCACCTAGAAACCCAAGGAAGTGAAATGTTGAACTTGGCATTAAACATTGTGGATAGGAGCATATGTCTTTATCTTAGATAGTTGCAAGGAGGATTCTGATATTTGACTATTAGCATGATCAATGTGAATTGAATGATATATAACATACTTCTCTGGATAATCAGCAGAATAGGTGATTATTCTAGGATATACATGCTGGGTAACACCATTGAAACACCTGACCATGATACCATTTTTATAGGCCTCAACAAAATCATCATCTAGTAGGATCCTCCAGATTGCATGCACAAGTTCACACTTGCAGTGGGTGAGTAAATTATTGTTTTTCTTTTTGCCTGATAGTGTGGATATGAAACTGTGGAGTGACTGAGGAAGCTACAATTCCTACTTGTCGGCTAGATATTATTCAGAGGTTCAATAGATCCCTACCTGTGGGATGAGTGCAATATGGTGACCTCAAAAACCCTTTCCATATTGGCCTCATTTGTAATGTATAAAGAATATCATGCTTAGCTTTGGTGGAGTTATAGATAGTACTCACTCTTGGCTACCAAAATGCCCTCTGGGCCATGTGATTTGGATCACATACATACCATTGAGATACAACCATTTTAAAACAGCTATGTTATGGAAAGGGTTTTTGAGCTTTTGAAATGACAAGGGTATTTGGATATTATTAGTACTTGGTATAGCCTTCCTTTGCTTTAAGCACTGCCTGAATCCTTCTAGGCATACTCTCAATCAGTTTCTGACACTCCTCAACTGGTATCCTTTCCCACTTTATCTGAACCCTTTCTCACAACTCATACATTGCATTAGGAGGGGTTTCATGCTCTGCAAGCCTCCTTTTAAGCCATCCCCAAAGATATTCTATAGGGTTTAGGTTAGAAGACTGTGTAGGCCAACCTATAGTATCAAATTCCTGCTCCTCTAGCCACTCCTTGATCTTCCTGCAGGTATGCTTGGAACCATTGTCTTGCTGAATAATACTCCAGTGTTTGCTAGAGCTTATTCTTCACAACCCAAAGATAAAGGTCCTCATCCATGTAACAGAGTGGAATGGCAAAGAACCAACTCCAATAAGGATGCCCTTAGCTAGGAGCATCTGATTTCACCAAGGAACAAATAAATAGACACCATGCTAGTATGTCAGTGTAAGGGTACAGATATAAAGATAGATGTAGCTGTTGGTGATCATTGACAGTGGTCATTGATACATTGACAATGAGAGAGAAGAGATGATGAGGAGACATGACAACCAGCGTGATGTTGTTAAGCCCAATAATGGTGGCTAACTAGCAAAGAGGGGAAGGGTGAGCAGTACTCAAGTATTACTAGGCTCCATGCAATGGAGGGTAGAACAAATGAATAAGACTAGTGAATACATCTGTAGGCTACCACTATATATAGTGTCCAGCTATTGTACACAGACCAAGCAGTACACTATAGGGCAGGTCTAAGGTAAGGAATGTGGTAGCTGCAAGGCATAATGTTAGATGATGTCATGGATCTAGGCAAAGTCCAGGCCTGTGGTTATGTGATGTGATCATGTGACCCTAAGGTACAATAGATAAGATAAATGGTGGCCAAGTCACGTGATGGTGAGAACTAGTCACATGACCTCAGAAGTAGAAATCATTAATCCAGGATAAAGCAATAGTGTTATAGCCCAAACTATAACAATCCATCCTACCATCAATCTTGGAAGCAAATCCAACTCCCTTTCAAGTCATACAGCCTCACATTATCAGAGATCCTTTTTCAAACTTGAGAGTTATATCTACTAGCCTATCACTAAGCACCTTATCTGACCTTTTCCAAGCCTATTTGCATCCATCTGATCCTAGGTGGTTGATTTTGGTCTCAGTAGACCATATTACCTTCTTCCAGTCCTCTATAGTCCAATCCTTGTGGATATAAGCAAAATCCAAATGAGCCTTACAATATCTAGTAGAGAGAATAGGGTGTTTGGACTTGACCACAGCCTTTATACCAGATTTCTTCAAATGAAAATGAACTAGACTAGCAGATAAAGGCATATTGATGATGTTGGATAGAGCTTTGGTCACTTGAACAGCATTTTCAGCTCTGCCAGAGGTGATAAGGTGCTAGAAATGGTGAATATTGGCAGGAGAAAGCTTGAAAAGATACCTTCCAATAGCTTTAGAAAGAGTAGAACACTTTTTGTAGTGAAGTTTGGATATAGCAGAAGGGCTGACACCAGTTTGCTTGGCAATGGCTTCACCAGATTGGCCGGCATCAAGTAAAAAAAGGGTAGTATTGTGCTAAGTAAGAGAGAGGGACTGAACCATGTTAAAGATTGAAAATTATGAAGCGTGTAAACTTTTTTAAATTCAGATATGCTATTTACATGTATATCCTTGTTTGTATTTACAAACAACAACAAATAATCAATGATTTGATTAAGATCCTAGTTGTTATTTCAACAGCTCAAAAACCCTCTCCATAACATAGCTGTTTTAAAATGGTTGTATCTCAATGGTATGTGATCCAAATCACATGATAAAGAGGGAATTTTGGTAGCCAAGAGTGAGTACTATCTATAACTCCACCAAAGCTAAGTGTGATATGCTTTATACATTACAAATGAGACCAATATTGAAAGGGTTTTTGAGATCACTGTAGGTTGGTAAACTCCTGCACACAGGGTCTGTTGACAATACTTTGACAGGTTACTGAAGTAGAGATAAATTGGCCATGCAGACACATGGCCAATTTATGCCAACCACATAGAATCTGACCAGAACATGAGTCCTTCCACTACTCTCTCTAGCTTATACCCATCTGCTCTTTTTTTTAAATGATCTTATCATTGTTATAGTTCTGGACCTCATGCTAGTTTTCTCACTCTTCCTTCACTTTCATACTTAATGTTTTCCTTTTACTTTTCCAGTCGCATGACAGTGAGAACTCTAACATGACTTGAGGCCTAGTCCCTGACATTACTATAATATCATGCCTCATGTCATCTTTCATTTCTGTTTTCCTCCCATTAGTATGCTTCTTTCTTCCTACATGGACTTCTCACTGTGCTTGTGTCTTCCTCATTACTCTTTATCTAACCTGGCCCTAAACTATTTAGGACTCAGATGACCTACCCTAAACCTCTCATACTTACATATATAAACCCTTCTCTCTCATCATCTTTTTCCTAGTCCTATTCACTTGATCTCCTCTCCACTTGAGGCTGGGATTAATTTGAGTACTACTCTTCTTCTTCCTTTCCTTACTCTGCACTTGCTATTTTCACACTTGTTATGGGTGCTCGTTTATGTTTTACATCTGTACAATCACAAATGACATCTTTGGTTTATATGTCTTGGTCCATGTTTGGATTGATCCTCAACTCCATACCATCATTGCCATCGCTAAGATTGCTATCCCCCTAAATTAGAGTAACATCTCAATTGTTAAGTTTAGTCCCATTTCACTTGAATAGGACTACCACAAAGCTGATCAAGTCTTTTCTCTGTCCTTATTGTTTATATGCTCTCAAGATAACACAGACTGTCTTGCTCACCATCAAGAAGAAGCAGCTCTTCAATTCTTTGCCATTAACTATCAACCTACACCACCACCTCAACTCCCTAACTTTCTTAACCCAGAACACCTGGATTTTGATCCAAACAATGACTAGATGCTGCCACCATAGCTCACTCTTGTTCACACTCCATTCCTAGCTCCTGTCATTGTCCAGACTCCCACTCCTCCTCCCACTCCTGCTTGCCACCCTTGTAAGAAGTATGGTGCTAGGCATTCTAAGTACTTCCATCTCATTCAGATCACCCCAGGCTTCAAGTACCTTTTTAAGCTCCATCCCAAGAACAAACTTTGTCACCCTGCCAAGTTCTGGTAAAAAATGTCTGGCTCTGGCATGACCACTCCACCCCTGCCTCTGCTACTGGACCCAAACATAACATGGGTTGAAATTCGCACAGCCATGGCAAACATGGCAAGTATGCTTCAAACATCTCTCCTTGTGCAGCAACAACTCTCACAGCAGATCACTGCTGCCACCTTTGCCTCTGCTCCTGCCTCCCCTTCCTTGCTCCCCTTCTGTCTCATTGCTGACCCTGGCATATGGGATGGCAATCACTCAACTTTTTACTCCTGGTAGGTAAAAGTTGCAACATGGATCCAATGCCAAGACAGCTTGAACAAAAGGCAAGTCACTGCCACCATCCTCCTCTGGATGGTCAGCAAAGCAGAAAACTTCTCATGCATCATGCTCAAGAAGTATCAAAAGAAAAACAATAACCCAGCAGCTGGCCAACTTGGGCCAAATTAAAGAAAGAGGTAGAGGAACACTTTCACATCAATGTACTGATAGAAGAAAGTTACCACTGTTTTCTCACCCTTTGGCAAGGCAATATGCTGATTGAAGTATTCATGCAGCAGTTTGAGCTGCTAAGAGAAGACACTGGACTTGTGGCCACCAACTTGAATGTGCTCCAGCTTTACCACAAGCATCTCGACTACAATATATATTTCCAACTGTCAATCTGCAACCCCACCATCACCAATGACCTAGCAAAATGGCAAGAGGAAGCCATTAAGCTGGGTAAAATGTTTAAGAGAATGCATCTGGAATGAAGTAAGCAACCATTCTAGTGCAACACTGAACCCTGTTTCACAGAAACTGGGCTTCAACTGGGCAGAGGTGCCCCAATGGACATGTGTGCAGTTCAACCACAACAAGAAACAAGATCTTGCTACAACTGTGGCAAGGCCAGTCACCTCTCTTGGGCATGCAAGGAACCTTGAAAACCTCATGGTTGTCCCATTTTCAACCCTCTCACAGGTTGTACTAAATTCATAACTCCTCACCCCACTCTGCTTCACAAGATTCCCCTTGCTCCCACCACCACCATTGCTGCCATTCCAGAAATGGCATCTGCCACCTCTTTCAACCCTCTGTGGATGATGGAAGAGGCACAAGCCTATTACATGGACATGTTCAAAAGCTGTGCCTGCCAGCTTGCAGCTGCAGACTTAAAGGGAAAAAGAAAGGATGACTGAATCTGGGAGGTACCCAGTCAGCTAAGGACAATTTTTTCCCTTCATCTCTGTTACAGTTATTCTAGTTACTCTCATGCTTACTCCTTTTGTTCCTATTGTTCTCCTCACTTTTACTTTTTTTCCCATGGACAACTTCTTCTCCACAGCCATCTCTCTCATGATGGTGAGTATTCCCCATGTTCCTTTACATTCCATAGTCTTCTGTCTTTCTACACCAGAGCTATATATACCTCATTGATTACCATGTATTCTCCACTCTTGATCTGTGCAATACATCACACCTTTCTTGTGTCCTTAGTTCCCTGAGTCCCTCAAGTCCACTGTCCCAATGTTCCTCTTAGCCTTGGCCTCTTGAGCCCTTCAGGATGTTGTTGTACCTTTTTATGAGCATCCTCCCTGAAGAGCTACCTTTGTTTGGGTTCCACACTTGAAAGCAGTGCTTTCATGTAACAAAAGATCAAGAGTCTCCTTTGTTCCTTCTATTCAGGAGTAGAATGACCACCACATCTCAGCCATTTCATCACAAAGATCCATTCAACAAGCTTTTGGACTTTCCCCTAATTCTGACAAAGAAAACCCATCATCTCCTTTGTAACCCAACCCCAGGAGAATCACTGGATCCTCCCTCACCCCAGCTCCACCATGACCATCACAGAATATTGCCCCCAGAATCCCAAGACTCCCTGCAATCACCACAGCACCACCAGCATCCCTAGCACCACCAGTAACCCCAGTAACCCTAGCATCACCAGTGATTTCTACACCTTCTGCACTACCAGTAACTCTACCACCTAGCACACCAATGGCTTCTAAAACTGAGCTTAAGGCAGCTCTCTCTGCTGATTTCTCTGGAGAGCCCTCTGACACTACCCACTGGATAAAGGCCATGAAGGCCTACTTCCAAATCAACAATGCCCTGTACTCCACTAACACTGACAAAATCATGACCACCTTGAACAAAATGAGCAAGGGACATAGAGTCTCCTTCTCTGAAATGTGGTATAATAAAATGAGTGACACCAACATTGCACAAATTGAGAAAATCTTCAACAAATTCACTACCAACTTTAAGTTCACTTTCTTCCCATTTGATACCAAGGCCACTGCATATCTAGAACTTTCCACCTTAGTCCAGAGATCCTTCAAATGATCTGATGGAACCACTGATGATGGTTTCCAGAAGTATATCACTGATTTCTAGAACCTTGCTGCAAAACAGGGATTTCTGATGAAGTTATCCTTATTGATCAATTCTCCCTTGAAATCAACCAGCAAATTGCCACCATGATCTTCTCCATGTCCACTGTATCCACTACCATCTCAGCATGGATTGAAAAAGCAAAGACATTCCATGCTCAGAAGGCACACATCACATGCCTTCACAAAGGAACTCGCCTGTTCTCCACTGCATTCCACTATCCCTCCATCACTTCAGATCCAAATGCCATGAATGTAGATGCTATTTGCCTCTTCAAACTCACCCCTCTAGAAAGAGCAAAATGTATCAAAGAAGGACAATGCTTCTGCTGTTGCAAAACTGGACATAACTCAAACCAGTGCCCTCAATCTTCCAACCAACATCCTTGCCCTCCAAAAAACCAATCCACCACCATTGCCTCCATCACCACTACTTCCTCTATCCCTACCACTTCTCAGAAAACTCTCTCCACCCAGAAAGATATATAAACTCCCTTCACACCATGAGGAAAGGTGAAGAAGTGGTACTTCAGACCCTCAAACTCTGTTTTAAAGAGAATGAGGAGACTAAAGATGTTGCTACCCTAGATACCCAGGATTTTTAACTAGGAAAGATGCCATGACATCTTCTTCCCCCACTATACTAGTAGGACTACTGAATTAGAGAGCCCTTCACATTCCTGTTCACCTACAAGTATGCTCAAAACTGTCATAACCACCACCCTCATTGAGTCCAGAGTCTCCAGAAACTTTGTCGACCCTAGTCTTGTACCATCCCTTCATCTAGAGATCCACCCTCTAAAACAACCTAGCTCTTCAAATCCTGCTTGCCCAAACCCTTGCCTCTTGCCTTGCAGGATTTGGTAGTTTCATCCCTATCTTGATGCAATAAATCTACCAAGAACAAAAATGGGCTCTCCTGATCATCCCCAACCAGGCAGGGATCAATAATCTTATCATTATCACTTACATATAGGAGAGACTGAATGGAGAGAAAAGGGACATGGATTCTATTTCAGAGATACCACAAATTGAAATGGGACTAAAACAACTATATGAGATGTTACCCTTTTATACTAGGGGGATGGCAAGTTTAGCAATGGCAATGATAGATCAAGAATGAGAATCCACCCAGACATGGATAGTAATGAAAAGACCAAAGGCTTCAATGACAAAAGAGTAGATGTAGAACATACAATAGCATCCAGTAACTAAAACAGGACTAAAACTAAAACCAAAGATATTACCCTAAACTAGGATAATTCTGTGATGGTATGAACTTGGTGGCAGTGAACATCTAACCAGATATGAACGAGGACATGGTAATTGGCTGTGAAGATGAGAATTATAGAGGTAAAAGGAGTAATACTTGAAGAGAACGTGGCCCCTAAGTAGGAGAGGAATTCAAGTGAATAGGACTAAGGATTTAGATGATAAGAGGGGAAGGTTTATATAGTGACTAGCAATAGGTTTAGGGTAGGTCATCTGAGTCTGAAAGTCTTTAGGGCCAGGTGAGATAAGTAAGCAATGAGGAGGACATGAGTATGGTGAGAAGTCTATGTGGGAAGAAAGAAGTGTACTCATGTGAAATCAACAGAGATTAAAGAGACATGAGGTATGATGTCATTATGACATCATGGGACTAGGTCTCAGGTCATATGAGATGTCTCATGGTCATATGCACTTGTCACATGACTTAAAAGAATATGTTAAGTAAGCAAAATGAAAGAAGTAAAAAATGTAGTGTGAGGTCTATGAACTATAACACTACCTCCCATTCACCAGATTCAAGATCTAATTGAGAATTGGTGAATTCAGTATAGGAGGGACTGAACAGGAAAAAGAGAGAGAGAAACTCATTGTTGAAGATACCCTGAATGGGTCATGGGGCATTGGGATAAGAAGCATGAAACTCATTGATTGCATCCTGCACATGTTTTAGATTAATGGCAGGTTCCCAGGTGTGATCCACCTCATCCCATCCTTTCCAGTGGATGAGGTATTGTAACTTCCCGCAATGAAGACAAAATTGAACTATCTGGTCAACTTTATACTCTTCATGACGATCTTCAGTTACAGTGATAGGGTCTGGTTTAAATATGTTTTGACCATCTAGTGGAGTTTTATATGGTTTGATGTGGAAGACATTGATGGTAGGGTGGATGGAAACAGAGGAGGGAAGGACAATGGTGATGGCATTAGGGAGTAAGGTGGAGATATGATAGGGGCCAATGAATTTTTGTGTTAATTTATGTGTGGGGTAGGGAAGAGAAAGATGATTGGTGGAGAGCCAAACAAGATCTCCAATAGAATACAAGGGAGCTGAGGATCGCTTGGATGTTTGTGTGTGCAACATCTGATCATGGGTTTTTTGGAGTGTAGAAGTGATTTCCTCATGAGAGCGACTGAGGCTTTTAGCAAAAGACCCCCCAGGAGTTGTAGTGGAGATTGTGGGCTCCATTCCCATGTGTGGAGAATAGTTATGTGTGACAGAGAAGGGCATAGTGCCTGTGGCCATGGTGAGGGTGTTATTATGTGCAAATTGCACTATTTTTAGCCACAAGACCCAAGTCTCCTGTTTTTTTTTAGCAATGTAAGCATGGAGATACACAATGACTTCTCTGTTGACCTGTTCTGTTTGATCACCTGTCTGGGGATGATATACTGTAGAGAGCTTCTGCTAGATTCCAAGGGTTTTGCACAATTCCTTGGTAAACTCTGGAATAAATTGCAGTCCTCCATCCAAGAGGATGGTGTTGGGTAGTTTGTGTAAACACCATATGTGATCTCTAAATAATATAGCAAGGTCTGAAGAGGAAGTTGTTTTTAGACATGGAAAAAGGACAATTTCTGTAGAAAAATGGTCAACGACCACCTCTATAGAATCAAAACTGTCAGAAGAAGGTAGTCCAGTTATGAAATCAAAAGAAATATCTTCACAAGGGTAGGAAGGGACAGGTAGAGGCATGAGTTTTCCTGCTGGTGGCTTTGATGAACCCTTTGTGAGGGAGCACATCTAGCAGTGGTCTACATATGAAGTGATGTCCTTGGCTGCACCAAATCACCAATAAAAGTGATTAAAGGAAGAAATAGTGTGGTCTCGACCAGGGTGGTCTGTGACTGGAGAATCATGGAAAAGTGAGATTACAGTGGCTCAAATAAGTGTCCCAATGTTGGGCCATTTTGGAAAGACTTGACATTTGCAAGAGAACTAAAATGCATCAACTCTGATACTTACAGAGCCATTAATAGCCCTAACTCCTGCCCAGAAG
>JBBPLC010000808.1:0-10662 GCA_038089535.1 Hemileccinum rubropunctum
GCTGCATGATTTTTGGGGCCGTAGGTGGCACCAGTGGAACCGCCACATCTTCCTCTTCCTAGCTGGCTATCCACTCTCCGTCATCCTGGGTCGCACGGGCATCGTGCTTGGCGCTTTCCTTGCATCCGCGGTGATGCACGATATTTTGGTGGTCCGTCTCGACAGCAGCGTCGGGGCTTGGTGGATGCTAGCCGGGTTTGGGATGATGGGCCCTGGGATGCTTGTCGAGCGGGCGTTTTATCAGGCGACTGGGAAGAGGGTAGGTGGAGTGTTCGGTTGGATATGGACGATGGCGTGGCTGCTCCCGTTTGGCACCGTAATGTTCGAAGGGTTCGCAAAAACGGGAGCACTTGGCCACTCGAGCCCTATTGGTGATATGTTACCGGTTCCGGCATGGGTAGAGCGTTTGGTGATGGATTTCGACGACTGGTTACATTCCCTTTGACAAGGAGCGCTGCGCATTCCGCAACCCTTAACTTTAAGCTTGCAACAATTACAAATTGCGAGCAAATATCTTATAAGCTACCATTATCTTTCGCCTCAAGTTTGGTGTCTTGTGAATAATAGCTATCTTGTACAATTTTTGAAGCCTGCCCGAGTGTTGAGAAATTCTAGTGTTGTCCGTGCCAGCGCTTGAATGCGGGTACAAATATTTGTTGCATTGATACTAGTACTTGCTTTGACTTGACTCAACTTTGAAGCATCCGCAACGAAGGGGAAACCCTGAGGCCCACGAACAACTTCGGACGTAGCAAGAACGAAATTTAAACGCACACGAGAATGGACGAGGGCAAAACGAGAAGGGAACTAAAAGTGGGATAACGGATCAGAGGTGGTGCATTTCACCCGGCTGTAAGCACAAAAACGACCATTATCGATTATCTCCCCTTTTCCTAGCCACTGTCTGGAACTTGAAACACAGCACTGCCTGCCCTCAGCCTGTGAAGCGATACGCAACCGAATTTCTCTAAGGACCACCCCAAACTCAACATTCAGTCATGTCCTTCGCTATGCCATCTCTGTTGAATACTCTTGGGCTCCCATCAACAAGAGTTCCTATCAATGTAACAATGTTGGTATCGTGTATCCTCCTCTCGATCGTTGGCTTCCTCGGAATAGCAGTATTGGCCATCATGCCGGGCCATATGCGTACTGCCCGAATCGCGCATTATATCCAATTGTTGTATTGCTGGTATGGCATGTGGTGGCTTCAGTGGACATGTCGCTCGGCAAGCCTGAACTAAAAATTCTTGATGGCTACTTCGTCGTAATGTGTCTTTTGACACAAGCCTCGCTAAAGTCGGTCCTTATACAGATTCCCTCCAGTGTTTCATGGCCGCTATTATCATCCATTCCCTCGACCGGACATTGGCAAAAGAGCCTCTCGTACGATATCTCCGTCCTGCAAACAGTACTTAATCAGTCACCGTCGACCTCACCATAAACATTCGTGGCCTTGGCTGGAACTGGTCGCGTGGTCTGTATGTTCCCCGGGACATCTGTCCAACAAACCGAATTGCCTTCGCTTCCTGCACATTCCTCTCTGCCGCTGTGCATATTGCCGTATGTGCCGCCCTCCAGCGAATAAGCCTACTGTTTGCCGGCGTCAGTCCAATCACGAATGGATCGACCATCATCGATGAATCTCTTCCATTCCTCACACGATACACCCGAGCGATCATCATTACGGCCCTCGCAGCGATTGCAGGCTATACTTCACTACAGACATTCTACGACCCATGTACGATACCCGCCGTTCTTTTACTGGGACAAGACCCCCCTTACAAATGCCGATTGTCGGACACAACGTGGAATCGTTCATTTTTTAGTGAGACATGTTGCGATGTTCAAAGTATGCATCGATCTGACATGCTGATTAGCTTGAGAACCCGTGATCGGTTGGAATCACACGAGGCCAATACTAAGAGCGTCGGAACAAGAGATCAACGACTTATTCAAGCGGTATATTGCGAAACCAGTCGTGGTGATCGTGATTATACGACCAAACGCCTTTGGGATAGCGACAGATATGTGCTACACCGCCGAGGAAATAAAAAATGTACGCACATTTTGCTTCTCCCATTCCGTGATATTGCCTCATTCGCACTCTAGGCTACATATAGGGAGGGACGAGACCCGTAATATGTCCTTGCTCGCGCCAAATGCAATGGAAGCGGAAGAAGCGGAAGAGATAGGAGTCGAACATCTACTACGTGATATTACAGGCTCGACGACCGTCTCCTTTGCGACACGTGTAAGCGAGCGGCTTGCACTGTTGCAAGGACCTCTTTTTCGTGGCTGTAAGCACATTGCCTGTCAACCACTAGATCATTTGCCACCTGCAGGATGGGCTTGATCTCCTTCTGGGTCTGAGTGACCCTGTATTGACGCAGAACTTCACGTCGACCGTGGTCGACTAGCTAGTGGTATATTTGAGTACGTTGCTGCGGGCGATGATTGCGCTGCACGCGCTGGTGGACAACACTTACCAGTTTTGAGCTGGAAGGGAAGCAGCCGGACAATGGAGACAAAAGCTGTCAGGGGAAAGAAGAGAACAAGTCTGAGTCTGGCAGGAGTCTATAGCGTCGTGCACGTCTTCGAGTCAAGGCAAACAAGTGTATCAACCAGATGTGTTCTCGCGCGTGCGATTTGCATCAGTAAATTCACGCGGTGCTTAAACTGGCTTTATGTGTCTTTATGTGTCTTATTTTGCTTAGCTGACTACCACAACATCTAAAAGCTCATTCAAAAACCTATTTTGAAATCTCCTTTGTGTTAAAATGTAGTGTAGTCAAGGTTTTCAATGTTATAGAACAGTGTATGATAATATTGTACACGATATGTACTTTGACGAGCTGAATAAGACATATAAGATAGATTAAGCACTGTGTGAATTTACTGATGTTATCAACACTGGTGCTAACCATGACTACAGCTAACACCCTTTGCGAGCACCACCGTCCGTGAGTTGCCCTTGGACCTGCATACGCACGGATACACAATTGCTTTATAGCCGTCCACCCGCCGCTGCGCAAATCACCATGCGTGGCCATTGACCCCATATTCGCTCGTAATTCAGGCCTCGGAATCTCTTTGCTCAATGCCCATACATTACCCAAGAATTTGATCCACGGTAGAGACTGCTCAGTTGTCTCTTAGAGGTGCGTTCGGGTCCCCGTACAAGTGCTTTCATCTCTAGTTCGACCTTTTAGATGTATTCTTGCTTCCTTTGGCTGATGCTGCAATGCAGACTCCAGTCGCCATTGCGCAAGTGAACTATGGTGCTGTATTTCTGCAGAGGTTCACAGTTGTATTCTCATCGTGACTCCCACGCTCGAATCGCGTGTGGGTAGTTGGAAGCAGGCGTGGTAGGGAAGGATCTGGTAGTTCATGTTATCATCAATGCGTTCCAAGGCAGGGATTTCGTATGTGATTTGATAATGGGATCAGGTACAACACGCCACTTTGTGTGTGCTTGCGCTGGTCTCTTTGGACAACCCATCCATTGCTACTGCATTGGCTAGTGTACCTGCTGACGGTAAGTAAGCATGTGCCCCTGAATATATGTGTTCGAGAGTTATTCTGACAGCCTTGATGATGGTGCCATCCCTCAGTCATTCAAGGACGAAATAAACCGGCCCCTCTTCCATCATTGGATCACGAGTGATGATGACTCACAAGATGTGAAGGGTGCGTCGATGCCGAGAAAAACATGCCCAGAATGATATAGTTCACGCACTACTACCGGCGCATATCCTCTCTGCCATCTGTATTTCTTCTCCTTGCTCGATCCCCTCGTTCTCCCCACCGTCCGCAAACACGATTGCACTCGCCACCATGTCATGGGCTGACCCTGACGACAAATTGAATGCAGTGTCGATGTCGCTTCCTTGTCTGTCTTGAAGATCGCGCGCATACAGTGCCCGCAAACCTAAGATGAATCGCGGGACGATTGTGTATGGTATGGTGGTATATATGCTACTACGAGCAGCAGTATCCACCAACCTTCCAGTGGAATATCTTTTGTGTCGTAGAGTATGCAGATGAGTGAGATGACCAGGACGCTGTTCGTCAAGGATTGTCAGCGTAGTTGCAGAAGAAGGGACGGAAGGAAGGACGAGACATGGGCGTACATAAGAAAGTAGATCATGCCTTCTCTCACGAGAAGCTTCATGTAGCGGTTCAGATGGAAATGCTTGGTTGCCGTGTACGTTTCAAGAGCCTCCTTGATGGATCGGGTAAGGACGAGCAGACACATCATGACACCGAGTGATCTGGGCTGTATCTATGATCTCGGGTAAAATGAGGGAATCATATTGGAGTAGGCAAAACGAAAAATCAAATACTTGGATGGGGGACTCTGTATGATTTAGAATTCTTATATGGCATACGTGATATGATGCCACGTTTTTACATACCTTCTACCACATTCTTATTGCTGACAAGAACGCACCAAACGAGATTCGGAATGATTTCCAAAGCGTACAATGTGAGGAGAGTTCCAAGGATGAACTTGGATCGATTGCATAATGCCCACACACGGAGGATTATTGTCACTGCCCTCACCAATGAGATTTATCCAGAACGAGGTGAAATAAAGTCTCACCGTCTGCGGCGCCGACAAAAATTAAGTTGGACCATGCATGAAATTACAACTATTGAAATATGATGGACCATTATTCATCGATGTAAGATGAGTACATACACCTAACGGTCATTAGAACACCATGTATTTTCATCGGTGATATGGTAAATCACCTGTTCGGGGCTAGGTAAGAAAAAACTCCCCCCTTTGGTAATGCTCAACGGGTTAGATCATTAGCCTCCGAATCCAAACTGTTGAACGTACATAGGGCAACAACTCTAGTGAACCCAACCAACGATCAATCGATATTAGCCTTTGTACAATATCGTCGAGATAGTTAGTGTATGCACCAGAACAAATAGCGTAGACACCTTTGTACTCTATCTGCAGAGATCGTGAACCACCGGGATAGTTGTGTAGAATGCGAAAATGCAAGGTATAGGCATACCTCATCTGGGAATGTCAGGACTGATAACATTGAGATTTGTCCAACATAAAGAATATGGGTTACTTACCGTAATCGTATCCGATGGCAGTGAGCATTGCGACTTGGAAGAAGAATGAGATTGATAGACGGGAAGCACCAAGGTCAACAAGCATACGATACATGAAATTGTTCATCTGAATGGTTTCGACGGCAAAATACAGAGTGGAAGCCATGAAGTTGATGTGCGGGATACACTGAGACGCTGGACGTTAGAAGGGCTACAGATATAAGCCAACACCGGAAGGGAAGTAAGATACCGGAGGCCAATACGGCCGACTGTGCAGCGTCCACAGGAGGTTTTTTTTGTTGCAATCAGGAACTTGGACCAAGACGGCAAGTTCTACTTCATCAGCTTCGGCGAGCTACGGAAACGGTCATAATTCGTGTCAGTGAAAAGGGCAACAACACATCTGGCAGCCACAATCCCTCAACAGACAACGGTTTGGAGAATCCCTCATACCAATATGATTTTAGGTGACAAGGAGCACGTCCACAGGGCCATTGACTCATTTCAGGTCCAATCTATGATGAGTAGTGTATTTCGCAGGGACTGAGTCGGTGCAGCGGTTCGATCACTAGTCGGGTCAAACAAGTGTCAACACAACGCGTCGAACGTTCGAATGATAACCCCATTGCCAAACGCAGGTTCGCTCTTTCCCTTGCTATAAACCAACACTGATGTCAAATGGCGACGACAGCGTAGTTCTCGCCGGCACCACTGTCGGTGGATAGGCCCGTATAGGTCACATATCTAACATTGGATGCATGGTCGTATTACAGCCGTCCACCCACTCGGCCTTTTATCTGCGACAGACCACTATTCGCGAACTATAACCCACAGCTCATCCAGACGTGTCGTTGGCATCCTAGGGCAAGAGATTGGCAAGACTGTCGATGTAGCTAATTCTAATCTCTTGTTATCCTATTCGAGGACGAAGGGGATGACAACATGTGGTCCCTCTACCACAATTAACGTCCAGAGTACATAGAGGTGTGTCACAACTTTTGCAGAGAATGCATCAATCTGACGTGATGGCTGGCTCGACAACGCATGATCGGCTGGTATCACTCGAATAAGAGTGTCGTGTCAAGAGATAAATGTCCTGAGCCGTTGAAACGGTAGACTGCAGAACTTGTCATGGTCATCATTGGCGTGCGATTGGACACCGTTTGACACCCACAGACAGTACGCCATCGAGGAGATCAGAAAAGATATACGCACGTGCGCTTCTCTACACTACATAGGATAGAACAGAGACACCCAAGACGTCCCTGCGTGCCATCCGCGATACAAGAAGCAGTACAAATAGGACTCGCGCATGTTCTGCGGGATATTAAAGACGCGATGACTCGTTGTGGGGACTCGAATTGCATCAGTGTGACATACACGATTACCTCTTGGACGCGGTTGCTGGCGGATTGCCCGTGGACTACCGGACCACTTATTACCTGCAAGATGCACTTAATCTCTTTCAGGATCTGAGCGACCCTGTACGGGGGTTCACATCAAGCATGGATAACCAGCTGTTGGTAGTGAATTTGAGCATACTACTACGGGTGGCAATTGGGCTGGTCTAAATGCACTCCAAGTAATTGTCCATTCCTTGTCCAGCCTACGATCCTTCGCTATCATCTCCCCTGAATCTGTCTTAGCACGTGCCTTGCATGTGCTGGCTAACTCAATCGCTCAAGTGACCGATCTTACTCCTGGTGCGATCCGCATGCGTTCCTCCCAATTTTGATCCAAAACAACGATTGTTTTGAACGATCTCTCCAAGGTGTGTTCGAGTCACCGTTACCATACTACATACAAACGCATGTGCTTTCATCTCTAGTTCGACTTGTTAGTGTGTTCCTGCCTATTTTTTTCCCATCCAACCGTGGTCCAACCACTCCCCACCCCTCCAGACTACCTATTATCTCGGCAACCTTCGGTACGCACGCACAGCGAGCCCTCATTCTTCCTCCTGCCCACTCGGACCTGTTCATGCGTACGTGGTGGACCGGAAATTGGGCTTGCGCTCCCCATTCGTGTCCTGTATTACTGATGAGCAATTTGGGATGACAGCAGGAGTTTGTCAATGCCGGTTGGTGTCGACATTGAGCCCGTTGAAGGATCGGACGGGTCCGGGTGTGAGTCCTGAGGTTGTGGGCAGCACGGGGACGATCGGCATGCGTTCAGGCATGTGCCGGTGTGGGACCGTAGGACACCAGACCAACTCGGAGAACGATATGCAAGGATGCGGCGGCGCTAGCCGAGGAGTGTGTTGGACTGGATCGATGCGACCGTTGGAGAGGCTCTAGCCTGGGGAAACCTCTCCTCACGGTCGAATGATATGCTCTCCCTCTTCTGCCTCTCGGCTCTCTCTCCGACTCTCGGCTCCTGCGCCGCTCTCTCCTTTGCTCCGCTTCTCTGCTCCGCTCCGCCCTCTCTGCTTCTGCACTGTCACACCGTGATTGGTGATTTGCTTTGTTGGTGTTGTGCGGCTGTAGCGGGGGCTGTCATTGGGAAGGCTGTAGTGTTGGTATGATTTGGACTGGCTGGTGCTGCTGTCGGTGGGGGCAACACGATGTTTGATCCGATCAA
Source organism: Hemileccinum rubropunctum (assembly GCA_038089535.1). NCBI lineage: Eukaryota > Fungi > Basidiomycota > Agaricomycetes > Boletales > Boletaceae > Hemileccinum > Hemileccinum rubropunctum. Next base: position 7,660 of record JBBPLC010000808.1, read on the forward strand.
GGATTTGGAGGAGAAACATAGAGGGTGGTGAGAAGCACTGATAAGTGAATGCCTCAGCGAGGCCGCTGCCTGGCAGTAGGATCTGACATTATGCTTTAATTTCGTCTTTTTACAGTGATTTCAGGCTAGTGTCGCTGTTACAGTACAATGTACTCGGAGTCCCGGTGACCCTCCGCGTTATTGTCACGCACGACGTCCTTCTATTTCTTTCGTACCACTTTCTGAACATCATACCCGCATCTCGGATGGTCAGGGCTGGCGAGAAATGGGTTGCTTGGGACATAATTTCAAACAGCAGATCTAACAACCCGACATTGAATGATGTCCATCACGTACTTCCAGTTCGGCGTCGCGAATTTCCCCGGTCATTTCCATCATCTGTATTTCTTCTCCCTGTTCTATCCCCTCGTCCTCCCCACCATCCGCAAATACGCATGCGCTCGTGGCGGTACCAAGGACAGACCCCGATGAAAAACCGAACGCGGTGTCGATGTCGCTTCCCCGTCTGCCTTGAATATCGCGCGCATAAAGGGCTCGTAACCCCAAAATGAATCGCGGAACGAGTATGATTGGAGGTGGATATTGTACCACGTATGATAGGATCCACCATCCTTCTTGTGGAATGATTGTTGCGTTCAATATGCTAAGAAGTGACATGACCAGAATGCTATTCGTCAAGAATTAGCATAGTTGTAGAAGGGGAAACGGAAGGGAAGACTGGACATGGACGTACACAAGAAAGTAAATCATACCTTCCCTCACGAGAAGCTTCATGTAACGGTTCAGGCGGATTTGCTTTGTTGCTCTGTACATTTGAAGGGCCTCCCCGACAAACTGGATAACGATGAGCAGACACATCAGTGTACCGAGAGTGATCTGGGCTGTATCTATGATCTCCGACCAAATGGGGGGATTGTTTGGGGCCGCACAAAACGAAAAATTAAGCACTTGGCCGGTGGTCTCTGTACGATTGGGAGAACGGGTATTCTGTTATATAGCGTACATGATATGAAACCATATTTCACATACCTGGGAACATATTCTGAGTGGTGAACAAAACACACCAAACTAGATTTGGAATTATTTCGATAGCGTACACCGCGAGAAGAGTGCCGAGGATGAGTCTGGATCGATTATACAATGCCCACACACGGAGGATCATTGACACCGCCCCTACCGTTGAGATGAGTCTCGACCGAGGTGAAATAAAATCTCACAATCCGCAGCTCCAAGAAAAATAAGGGCAGCCCATTGGGAAAACATACTAAGCAATTCACCTTTAAAGTGTTCTTGAGCAGACTGCACTTTGAAACATCGAATGAATGTACTCACAACTGTTAGAACGTCAATTACTCAGAAATGCTATTGAACTGTGTACGATGAGGATGAGAACATACGTCTAACAAAAGTTAAAATACTAAAGGACATCCTCAGTAGTGTGAAGAATCACCTTTGCCGGGCCAGGTATGAAAGAAGTCCCCACTTTGATCATGCTGGGTCAGCTCAACAAAATCTTAGCTCTGAAATAAAATTTTCAAACGTACCTACGGCATTAATTCTAGTGAATAGATCGGATCAGTGATCAGTTAATATTTGTTACAGAACACACGGACATACATGAAATTGCACAGGCCAATATACCGGGCCTGGAAGTTAACAAACATTAGCCCTAGTACAATGCCGTGCAGAGAGTAATGACACACACAAGAACGAACAGGGTAGACACCTTGGACCATGGCTTATTCTGCAGCTATATCGAACATATAATGTGTCGAAGAAAAGTGTGTGCTGACCCAAATATACTCTACCTGCAGAAATCATGAATCACTGGGATGTAGCAAGCGAAAGTGTGGGGCATACCTCATCCGAAAATGTGAGGACTGATCGCATTGAGATTCATCTAACATAAAGAAACATGCGTCACTTACGGTAATCGTATCCAACGACAGTAAGTGTTGCGACTAGGAAGAAGGATAAGATTGATAGACGACTAGCACCAGAGGGAAACGAGCATACGAGCCGCGCAGTTGTTGATTCGAATGGTTATGACAGACTGTAGGGTGGAAGCCATGATCTTGATTGAGAGGGTACTATGCAGAAATACTGCGAGCGCAAAGAATGGGGTGATATTTGACGCTAGAAAGGGCTGCAGATATAAGGCAACACCGGAAGCGAAGACTCCGGCAGCTGACTTGCAGTGCAGTGTCCAGTTTGTTGTTGGGCTCAGGAACCGTAGCAAGATGGCGCGTCGGAGTCAGCTCCACTGAACGTCAACTTAGAGTGGATCATGTTGTAAGTTGTGTGAGCGAGCAACCGAAAGGTGCGGAGCAAACGAGTGAGCTTAGTGAACTCCAGTCGAGTGAATGAGACTGGAAGAAAAGAATGGAAGCGAGGCGAAAGCGTAGCGTATCACCCAAGCGTACCGAAAAAGGAAATAAGGTAAAGTACCACGGGGCTGATCTCGAACAAGTTGAACTTTACTAGTACGCCGAGCGCAAATGGTTGCATCGCATAATGGCTCTTTTATCTACAGCAAGGCGAACGTTGGAGGGCGTCTAGATGGACAATTCAGGGCGGAAAAGTACACCCAGCATGCACGTGACATGTGACCTCTCGTTGTTCCCCACGATGGGGAACCGTAGCTTCATACCGCTCGCCGCTCGCCGCGCTGAGGGGTCGTCATACACGAGAACCTGACGGGTGGAAAGTATGGTACTATTTGGCAGTATTGCTGGGCGTTGGGGCGTGCGTTGGATGGTGAGGATGGGTGCGGAAGGTAATTGGGGTAGAAGTTCACGTCATGCTCGAGGTTCGTCTCGTCCGTTCTCGAGCTCCACCCCTCACTCACTCATCCACCCACACGCGCTCACAGCTTCAATGCTACCTTCAGTCTCGAGACCTCAACAGTAAATTTGTCCCTTTCTGCAACCAACTCTGCAATGGGCATCTTCTGGCTTCGATCTCTGTACTCATATCGTATTTTCTGTGCGTTCACTCCGGAAA
>JBBPLC010000809.1:0-10660 GCA_038089535.1 Hemileccinum rubropunctum
GCAGCTTGGTACAAAAAGGCCACCCACTTCCAGACACAGTGGGACCGCACCGACGAAATCGCTCAAAGAAGCAAGACGCCCTCTTCTCACTTCCACTCTTTCACCACTCCCACCTGCACTCCTGCCAAAGACCCTGACGCCATGGATGTGGACGTAGTCCGCATCGCCAAACTCACCCCTGACGAACGAAAACGATGTATTGAGAAAGGACTTTGTTTCCGCTGCCGCTGTGCCAGCCATAATAGCACCTCCTGCCCTTCTTTTCCTTCCACACTGAATCGCCGCACGGAGAAAAAGATCCATCGGGTTGAAGAAGAATCCGACCTCCCTGCCCTACGTGAAATTGACGATGACAAAGATGAAGTTGCCGTCAGGAAGGTTTCCTTCCAAATGGATTTTTAGAAAGGGGATCTCAATCAACGCAAGTCTCCCCTCCCTCCTTCTTGTGTGCTCCTGTATTTGTATCGGCTACTACTAAAGCTATGCAAATCCCAATTCAGTTAGTTGTCCCCTCGCACACCCAGAAAGCCGTCAACACCAGCGCCCTTATTGATAGCGGAGCTGAAATCTCCTGCATTGATCGAGACTTTGTGTCTAAACATCGTCTCCCCACCGAGAAACTCATCTCCCCCATCTGCGCCCGCAACGCCAATCACTCGTACAACAAGAATGGGAACATCACCCATACTTGCACCCTGTATTCCAACATCAAAGGAATCTGCCAGAAGGTCACCTTCTACGTCATGGCCTGCGGAAGAACTAATGTCATCCTCAGACTCCCCTGGTTAAGAACCACCAACCCCACGATCGACTGGAAAAGTTGAACCCTTTCCATCCCTGAATCCCTTGACGAATCCAATGACTTCTACGCCTTCTGTGCAAAGGATTCTGACTGCCACAATTCTCACTTCCCCGCATCTCGACATGTCCACGTATCCTCTGTCCATGACTACCACCTCTACGGCTTCCTCAAACAAGAGAACGAAGAACAATTCCTCTCCTGTGCTCTTGACAATCGCTCCCTTTTTCAAACCATCCGTGGGGAATCCCATTCTATTCCCAAGGGATCTCCTATCATCGCCAAACTCACTACCACCACCAAGCTTGCCATGGAAGCCGAAAGGAACAAGCCGAAGACCACCCTTCCCCCCAAATTCTCTCAATTCGCCCCCGTCTTCACCAAGGAAACCACAGATCACATTCCCCCCTCTTGCCCCTATGACCACAAGATCAATGTCAAGGAATCCTTCGTCCCTAAAGTCGGAAAGATATACCCCTTATCTCCCGATGAACGCAAAGCCACCGAGGACTTCCTAGAAGAGAACCTCAAAGCCGGGAAGATCCGCCCCTCGAACTCCCCTCAAGCCGCACCCTTCTTCTTCGTCAAAAAAAAGGATGGCGGACTCTGTTCTTGCCAAGATTACCGCTACCTCAACGAACATACCATTCGTGACATCTACCCCCTTCCCCTTATCTCCAATCTCATTGATAAACTCTGAGACGCCAAGGTCTTCACCAAGTTTGACGTACGATGGGGATACAACAATGTCCGCATCAAAGACGGACACCAATGGAAAGCCGCCTTTATCACCCATAAGGGGCTCTTTGAACCCACAGTCATGTTCTTTGGCCTTACCAACTCCCCCGCCACATTCCAACAATTCATGGATGACTCCTTCCGCGATATGATCGCTGAAGGATGGCTCATTATCTACATGGATGACCTCCTTATCTTTTCCCCTGACCCCACTACCCACGAGGAACGTACTAAACGTGTCCTGCAACGAATGATGGAACTTGACCTCCATCTCAAACTCGAGAAATGCAAGTTCGCTACCACTGAGGTTAAATACCTCGGCATGATCGTCAAACCAGGTCAACTCACCATGGATCCTGTCAAACTCAATGGCATCGCCAAATGGCCTACTCCCCAGAAAGTCAAGGATGTTCGCTCCTTCCTTGGCTTCGCCAACTTCTACTGCCGCTTCATCCCTGACTATTCCAACATTGCTCGCCCCCTCATCGACCTCACCAAAAAAAACTGTACTTGGTCCCGGACTCCTGCTTGCCAACAAGCCATGGACACCCTCCACTCCCGATTCCTTTCCAAACCCGTCCTCCATCTCCCCAATCTCTCCGCACCCTTCGCCATTGTTACTGACACCTCCAAATTCACTTCTAGAGGAATCCTCCTTCAGACTGACTCCAATGGCGACTGGCACCCCTGCTCCTACCTCTCCCAATCATTCTCCCCCGCAGAAAGGAATTACGACATCTATGACCGCGAACTCCTTGCTGTCATTCGTGCCTTGAAAATGTGGCGCCACTACCTCCATGGCTCTCCTTTCCCTGTCCAGGTCTTCACTGACCATAAAAACCTTACATATTTCCGACAACCTCAGGCATTGAATTGCTGTCAAGCCCGTTGGCTTCTTGACCTTGCTGACTTCGATCTCAACATGCGGCACGTTCCCGGCTCCCAACTTGCTGGCCCTGACGCCCTCTCACGCCGCCCAGATCTACTCCCTGCTATCAACTCTCCTGACAACGACAATGTCACCCTCCTTCCCCCATCCTTGTTCATCAATGCTATTGACACTGCCCTGGCTGACAAAGTTCAATCAGCCTCCACCTCCGACCCCCTTGTCTTACAAAGCCTCCAATCTATGGATGGTTCTGTTCCCCCCACCTTTCGCTCCCACCTTTCCAATTGGAAACACGTCAGCGGCCTCTTGACCTACAAGGACCATATCTATATCCCCAATGACTCCTCCCTCCACCACACCATCATACAACATTGTCACGACCACGAAACCGCTGGACACCCCAGTTTCCTTAAAACTCACCAGCTTGTCGCTGCTGAATTCTGGTGGCCTGGCCTTGCCTCTTTCGTACGCAAATATGTGGAGGGTTGTGCTACGTGCTAGCAGAACAAGGCTAACACTCACCCCACCGTCTCCCCGCTCTCCCCCATTTGTTCCCTCACCTCCCGCCCCTTCCAGCAGGTCTCCTGCGACCTTATCACCGATCTTCCCTCCTCCAATGGCTTTGATTCCTTATTGGTCGTGGTCGACCACGGGCTTACTAAGGGGGTAATTCTATGCCCTACCAAGAAGTCCATCACCGCTGAAGAAGTTGCCGATCTTGTCTTCCACAAAGTCTTCCTCCGCTTCAGCCTCTACAACAAAATCATCTCCAACCGTGGTCCCCAGTTCGCCTCTACCTTTGCCAAAGCCCTTGGCAAGATCCTAAACTACGACCTTTCCCTCTCCACCGTCTACCATCCCCAATCTGATGGGGAAACCGAACGCGTAAACCAAGAAGTCGAAACCTATCTCCGAATCTTCTGCGGAGATAACCCTGCCTTGTGGTCAGAAAAGATCTCCCACGCCGAATTTACCCACAATCACCGCCCTCATTCCGTCACCAGCAAATCCCCGTTCTTCCTCATGATGGGCTTCGAACCCCGTGCCCTACCTTCCCTCCTTCCCAAATCCCCTCTCCCTGCCATCAAAACCAGACTCAAAGCCCTCTCCACTGCTCGCAATGAAGCACTAGCAGCCCATGAACTCGCCCGCCAAGTCATGGCCTCCTGCACCCACAAGAACTTCACCCCTTTCGCTCTAGGAGATAAAGTATGGCTAGAAGCCCGCAATCTCAAGCGATCTATCGCCAACCCGAAGTTTGCCACCAAACGAGAAGGACCCTTTACCGTAACCAAGGTCTTATCTCCAATCATTTACCAACTCCACCTCCCTAAAACGTGGAAGATCCACAACACGTTCCACGCTTCCCTCTTATCACTCTATCACGAGAACAACATCCATGGACCCAACTTCCTCGCTCCACCACCAGACCTTATCCAAGGCGAAGAAGAATATGAAATTGAAAAGATTCTACACTACCGTGGAACTCCGTCTTGCTGCTTCTTCCTGATCCGATGGAAAGGATCCTCCGCCGAAGAAGATTCCTGGGTCCCTGAATGGGACTTGAAACATGCAAGGTCTGCCCTCGCAAATTATAAAAAGCTCCACCCCTCCACCTTCCCTTGCAACCCAACCTGAACTCCTACCACCATGTCCACCCAGCAAATCGCCTCTGACTCCGTTTCCTCTCCTTCTTCTTTGTCTCCTTCTACCTTAGACTCTTCTCCTTCCTTGGCCAAAAGGCTTTCTTCCCCTCCACGTAACTCCTCCCCTGAACCCTCCTCTACTCACCCATCTCCCGGATGGAACCACACCCCCTTGCCCACCTCGCCTGTCACTTCCCCCGCCATCATCTCCATCGACATCCCCCTCTACGCCCACCGCCTTCGCGAAGAACTCACTGATGGCCGCGCCCTGGAATGCCAGGCATCTCTCCTCCGAAACCTTCGCATCGCCGTTCCCCTCAGTTGCTACCTTGATGTCGGTTCCCCGCTGTGGAACCTTTACCATGCCTACCTCCAAGTCCAACGTCTTGGCAACCTCCTGACCCTCTCCGGAGGAACCTTCGGCCGTAGGACCAATTTCATTCACAATATCCAGCAGAACCTTGAGGGAAACCTCACTGCTACTCTCTTTCAACTCGGTATGCCCGAGTTTCTTGACGACGTCGACCGCTACCTCTTCGAGCTAAACCAGTACCACGCTCACCCTAACCGCACTCATCCCGCCTACATCGCTCCTTCCGTTGTCACTTCGGACGAATACCAAACCCCTTCCGCGTCCTCTTCCCCACTCCTACCCGATGAGCTCATGGTCGTCCAACGTGCCGAACTCGCGCATGAAATACAAACTAGAGGCACCATCTATGGAGAACTTACCGACACCCCCCTCTCCCGTTCTCATCCCCATTACAATGAGACCTGCTTTGAATGCCACTGTCTGGGACATCGGCATGTCAATTGCCCTTGGTACCAATGCCCATCCTGCCTCGTAACCACTCTGCACCACACCCAACAATGTTGCCCCCTCCGTCGTCGCACTCCCCCTCCTCCTTTCTCCTCGCCATCTGGTTCCTCCCACTCCTCCACGTCCTCTGCTCGCCCAGTTCCCCCTCCTTGTTCTCGGGTCATACCATCCCACCCCCATCTTCGTAACCAACGATCTCGCTCTCCCGTCCCTCACTCTCCCTCTCCATATGATTAAGACGATCCCTATGACGATGCCGCCTATGCCAACATGACTGGCTCCCCCGGTGCCTCCTACCGCGACTTCTGACTCGCGCCATTCACGTATTATCCTTCTCCGGAGTTTCGGATCTAGTAGGGGGGTAATGTTACGATTCACCTTTTTCTTTACCTTTCGCACTAGCATTCGTCTTACACTTCTTACAAATGCCTTTCTTTCATGCATGTACCACCACTTTCTTCTGCTCTTCTCACGATGGTCATCCTGATTACGAATTCTCATCTTTTGTTCCGCTTCCTTCCGATGGACAGCCTCATTTCCTTTACTCCAATAACTTCCGTTATCTTCCTCACACCACCTACCTTATCGGGCTCCCTCTGACCTCTCGCTGCTACATAGCTTGGTCCGTGCGCATTTCCCCTTAGGTATATAAAGTCTGCCGTCGTTACCCTGTACTCTCTAAGCTAGACCTACCTGGAATAGCATCTTTGTTTCCTTTACTTGTCAATCGTTCTCTAAAAGTCATCTGTCCTCCTTTTGAGTGGACGCTCGTCGTTCTACCTTCATCTCCGGTCGCTCTTCCTCACGACTCGTCCTCACCGCTCTTCTTTGTGGTTGTCCCATCGACAAGGGCATCCCTTGGTCGATTATCCTTCGTCCACCTCAGGAAGTCCCTGTGGAAGTCTCCGGTCGTTAACCACATGACTTGTCCCCGTCTCCGGTCGTCTCTTTCACGACTCGTCTCGTTGATAGGCAAAGCCCCTTAGTCGACACCCTCTCGTCTCCAGGTCTACATTTGCTCCTACCCAGACCAACCGTAACAATGATTGCCAAAGGATGGCTCATCATCTACATGGATTGAAACAGGATGAAACCTAAACTGGAGAATGTCACCTAATCTAGGCAACGGGTGACTTTGGCAATGATTTGAATAGTTCAGGTCCTAACATCAAGCCAGACGTGGACCAAGATGTGATACTCGAGTACTAGAAAATGGACGGTTCCCAAGTAAAGCATGTACTGGGAACAAGATGACAAGTATGCGTTAACGATGCATGAGAGACAGCAAATGCAGAGTGAATTGAGAGTAAGTAAGAAGAGTGGTAAACAAGAGAACCGGCCCCTAAGATAGGAGAGGATTCAAGTGAATAGGACTAAGGAAAGGTAGATAACAGAGGAGAGCGGGTTTATATAATGAATAGCAATGAGTTTAGGGTAGGTCATCTGAGTCCTAAATAGTTAGGGGCCAGTGTGAGAAAGGAAACATGAGGTAAACACAAGGTGGGCATAAGGACAATGAGAAGTCCGTGTGGGAAGTGTTACGATTCACCTTTTTCTTTGCTTTTCGCATTAGCATTCGTCTTACACTACTTGCTAATGCCTTTCTTTCACACGACGACCACCGCTTTCTTCCGCTCTTCTCACGATGGTCATCTTGATTACAAACTCTTATCTTTTATTCTGCTTCCTCCTGACAGACAGCCGCATTTCCTTTGTTCCGATAACTTCTGTTATCTTCCTCACACCACTTACCTTATCGAGCTTCCTCTGATCTCCTGCTGCTACATAGCTTGGTCCGTGCACAGTTCCCTTTAGGTATATAAACCCTGCCGTCGTTACCTTGTATTCTCTAAGCTAGACCTACCTGGAATAGCATCCTTGTTTCTTTCACTTGTCCATCACTCTCTAAGTCACCCGTCCTACTTTTGAGTGGACGCTCATCATTCTACCCTTGTCTCCGGTCGCTCTTCTTTGCAACTCGTCTCCGCTGCTCTTCTTCGTGGTTGTCCCGTCGACAAGGGTATCCCTTGGTCAATCATCCTTCATCCACCTCAGGAAGCCCCTGCGGAAGTCTCCGGTCGTTAACCACACGACTCGTCCTTGTCTCCGGTCGCCTCTCTCGCGACTTGTCCCGTCGATAAGCAAGCCCCTTAGTCGACATCCCTTGTCTCCCAGGTCTACATTCATTCCTACCCGGACCGACCGTAACAGGAAGAAGGAAGTGTCTTCATGGGAAAGGAGATGGAAATGAAAAACATGAGGCATGATGTCATAATGACATCATGGGGCTAGACCTCAGGGTCATGTGAGGAATCTCACGGTCATGTGTACTTGTCACATGACTTTGAAGGTGAAAAGAAAACATCAAGTATGAAAAAGCAAAGAAAAGTGAAAACGTAGCATATAGATCCTGAACTATAACATGGATGACCTTCTCATCTTCTCCCCCAACCCTGCTGTCCACAAGGAATGTACCAAATATGTCCTCCAATGAATGATAGAACTTGACCTCCATCTTAAACTTGAGAAATGCAAATTCACCACCACCGAAGTAGAATACCTCAGCATGATTGTCAAGCCTGGTCAACTCACTATGGACCCCATCAAACTTGATGGCATTGCCAAATGGCCAACCCCCCAGAAAGTCAAGGATGTCCAGTTCTTCCTTGGTTTTGCCAACTTCTATCATTGCTTCATTCCTGATTACTCCAACATTGCCTGCTGAAATGGAGTGGAACTGAAAACAACTAAAGTTGGTCAACACCTAATCTAGGCATTGGGCAACCTCTGCGATGGTGTGGACTGTGTGGTTTCGAGTGTCTAACCAGACATGGACAAGGATGTGGTAGTTGGCGACAAGAAAGTTAACTGTGCTCAGATAGAGCATAAATGTGTTTCGATGATGAGCATGCGATAACGTGCATGAAGCCAGTAAAAGCAGAGTAAGATTGGGAATGTAAGAGTGGTAAACAAATGACCAGGCCCCTAAGGTAGAACAGTAATCAAGTGAATAGGACTAAGGAAAAGAGATGACAGAGGAGAGTGGGTTTATATAGTGAATAGTGATGGGTTTAGGGTAGGTCGTCTGAGTCCTAAATAGTTAAGGGCTGGTGTGGTAAAGGAGATATGAGGGAAACACAAGGTAATCATGAGAATGGCAAGAAGTCTGTGTGGGAAAAAGGAAGCGTCCTCATGGGAAGAAAAATGGAGATGAAAAACATGAGGCATGATGTCATGAGGACATCAGGGGCTAGGCCTCAGGTCACATGCTCTAGTCACGTGACTTTGAAAATGTAAAGAAAACGTTAAGTCCAAAGAATGAAGAAAAGTTGAAAACGTAGCGTATAGGTCCTGAACTATAACACCCGCCCCCTCATTGACCTTACCAAGAAAAACTGTGCTTGGTCCTGGACCCCTGCATGCCAAGAAGCCATGGACACCCTCCACTCCCAATTCCTTTCCAAACCTGTTCTCCACCTTCCTAACCTCTCCACTCTCTTCACCATCACTACCAATGCCTTCAAGTTTGCCTCTGGAGGAATCCTCCTTCAGACCAATACCAATGGCAATTGACACCCCTGCTCCTACCTTTTCCAATCATTCTTCCCTACTGAATGGAACTATGACATCTATGTTATAGTTCAGGACCTATATGCTACATTTTTACCTTTTCTACTTTTTTTATACTTAACATTTTCTTTTCACTTTCGAAGTCACGTGACCAGTGCACATGACTGTGGGATCCCTCACATGACCTGAGGTCTAGCCCCATGATGTCATCATAAAATCATACCTCATGTCTTTTATCTCCATCTCTTTTCCCATGAGGATGCTTTCTTCTTCCCACATGGACTTCTCGCCGTTCTCATGTTTACCTTATGTTCACCTCATGTTCTCTTTCTCACACTGGCCCTTAACTATTTAGGACTCAGACGATCTACCCTAAACTCGTCACTATTCACTATATAAACCCGCTCTCCTCTGTCGTCTACCTTTTCCTTAGTTCTATTCACTTGAATCCTCTCCTACCTTAGGGGCCAGTTCTCTTGTCTACCACTCTTCTTTACCATTCTAATCTACTCTGCATTTGCTGGCTTCGTGCTTGTCACCGCACGCTCTTCCTTGTAAAACATTTTATGCTCTACCTAGGAATAGTAAACTTTCTAGTTACTGATTACCACATCCTAGTTCACATTTGGCTAGACACTTGCAACCGAACCATCCACATCATCGCAGAGGTCACACAACACCTAGATTAGGTGTTGTCCTCCTTGTTAGCTTCTTTCATCGTTCACTCTGTTTCAATCTACAATTGTAAACTCCTCGCTGTCATCTGCGCTTTGAAAACTTGGTGACACTATCTCTATGGTTCTCCCTTCCCTGTCCAGGCCTTCACTGACCACAAAAATCTCACCTACTTCCACCAACCTCAGGTGTTGAATCGTTGCCAAGCATGGTGGCTCCTTGATCTCGCTGATTTTGATCTCAATATGCGACATGTCCCCAGTTCCCAACTTACCAGCCCTGATGCCCTCTCTCACTGACCCAACCTCCTCCCTGCCATGGAATAACAATATCACTCTCCTTCCCCCTTCCTTATTTGTTAATGCCATTGACACCGCATTGGCTGACAAAGTTCAATCAGTCTCTGCCTCTGACCCCCTCATACTATAGAGCCTTCAATCCATGGATGGTTCTATTCTCCCTGCCTTCTGCTCCTGCCTTTCCGACTGGAAACACATTAATGGTCTCCTAACCTACAAGGACTGTGTCTATGTATCCAATGACCTCTCCCTCTGCTGTACTATTGTCCAATGCTGCCATGACCATGAAACTGTGGGACATCCTGGGTTCCTTAAAACCTGCCAGCTTGTCGCTGCAGAGTTCTGGTGGCCCAGCCTCACTTCCTTCGTCCATAAATATGTGGAAGGCTATCCCACTTGCCAGCAAAACAAGGCTAACACTCACTCCACCATTTCCCCGCTTTCCCCCATCCACTCCCTTGTCTCATGCCCCTTCCAGCAAATCTCCTGCAATCTTATCACCAATCTTCCCTTCTCCGCTGGCTTTGATTTCTTATTGGTCATGGTTGACCACAGGCTTACTAAGGGGGTAATTCTATCCCCCACCAAGAAATCCATTACCACTGAGGGAGTTGCCAACTTATTTTTCCACAAAGTCTTCCTCTGCTTCAGACTCTATGACAAAATCATCTCTGACTGAGGTCCCCAGTTTACCTTCACCTTCGCCAAAGCCCTCAGAAAAATCCTAAACTACAACCTTTTACTCTCCACTGCCTACCATCCCCAATCTGACAGTGAAACTGAATGAGTAAACCAAGAAGTTGAAACTTACCTCCGAATCTTCTGCAGAGATAACTCTGCCTCATGGTCTGAAAAGATCTCTCATGCTGAATTCATGCACAATCACTGCCCTCATTCCATCACCGGCAAATCCTGATTCTTTCTCATGATGAGCTTCAAACCCCAAGCCCTACCTTCCCTTCTCCCCAAATCCCATCTCCCCACTATCAAATCCTGACTCAAAGCTCTTTCTGCAGCTCATGATGAAGCATTAGCAGCCCATGAACTCGCTAGTTAAGTCATGGTCTCCTGCACTTGAAAGAACTTCACCCCTTTCACCCTTGGAGATAAGGTGTGGCTAGAAGCTTGCAATCTCAAATGATCTATTGCCAACCCAAAATTCACTCCTAAATGAGAAGGGCCCTTTACCATAACTAAGGTCCTATCTCCTATCGTTTACCATCT
>JBBPLC010000810.1:0-10634 GCA_038089535.1 Hemileccinum rubropunctum
GATGAGGTCATGGCTCCAGGCCCTACGATGACGTCATGTCACGTGACCAGTCTAGGTGCGGTCCTAGACCCTAAGCCTAGCTGTGGGAGTTGTCACGTGAGATGCTACCCGATAAGATAAGATAAGCGTCCTAGTGTTATAGTAGTCGTGTATCACGAATCCTATAACAAAAGGCCAATTTCCAAATCAATAGCATCCTGTACTCTACCAATGCCAACAAGATCATGACCACTCTTAACAAAATGAGCAAGGGACATGGAGTCTCTTTCTCCAAAATATGGTATGATAAACTGAGCAATACCAAATTGCATAAACTGAGAAAACCTTTGATAAATTTGCTATCAACTTCGAGTCCACCTTTTTCTCATTGGACACCAAGACCACTGCACATCTGGAACTCTTCACCCTAGTCCAGAAATTCTTTAAATGTTTGTTCTGATGGAATCACCAATGATAATTTCCAGAAGTACATCACAATTTCCAGAACCTTGCTGCAAAGGTAGGAATTTCTGACAACATCACCCTCATTGACCAATTCTCACTTGGGATTGACTAGCAAATTGCCATCATGATCCTCTCCATGTCTGCTGTGCCTACTACCATCTCTGAATAGATTAAAAAAGCAAAGACATTCCATGCTCAAAAGGCATGCATTGCCTCCCTTTGTAAAGGAACTTGTCTTTCCTCCACCACATTCCACCATTGTCCCTCCACCATTCCAGACCCAAATGCCATACCGTTTGCCTCTCCAAACTCACCTCTCTCAAGAGAGCTAAGTGCATCAAAGAAAGATGATGCTTTCACTGTTGCAAAACTGGACACAACTTGAATCAATGCTCCCAGTCTTCTAATCAATGCCCTCATCCTCAAAGAAACCAATCCACCACTATTGCTCCAATTGCCATAACCCCATCTGCTCTGGAAAAATATATAAACTCCCTTTGCACCTCTGAAAAAGACAAAAAAGTGGTACTTCAAACCCTTAAGCTCTGCTTCAAAGAGAATGAGGAGACTAAAGATATCACTACTCTAGATACCCAGGATTTTTGAATGGGAAAGATACCATGATGTCTTCTTTCTTCACTGTACTAGTAGGATTACCAAATCAGAAAGTCTTTTGCATCCCTGTTTACCTACAAGTACACTCATAAACTGTCATAACCATAGCTCTCATCAATTCTGGAGCTTCTCAAAATTTCATTAACTCCAGTCTTGTACCATTCCTTCACTTAGGGATCCACCCTCTGAAACAACCCCTTGTCACTTATAATGTAGATGGCTCCATAAATCACCAAGGGACCATCAAGTGGGAAATTTCCACATGAATGACTTCCTCTTTGATCTCTGATAACATCAACCTAATGGTAACTACACTGGGAAAAAGACAAATCATCCTTAGTTTACCCTGGCTCCAAAAATATTATCATTGACTGGAATACCAGAACAATTGCTATTTCCCCCAGAACCTCTATTAACAAAATTATTCTCTCTACTCAACAAGAGACTCCCAAGGAACAAGCACTTCCTTCCTGGTGCCAAGACTATTAGGATGTTTTCTCAGAGAAAACCTTTGATGCACTTCTCTCTCATCAATCCTATGACCATATCATTGGTCTTAAACCCTTCTTTATCCTATCCCCAAAATTGCAAAGGTCTATTTTCTAAATCCTGCAGAGGAAGAAGCTTGCCATACCTTAATTGAAGAAAATCTCTACACTGGGTTGTATCATTTCCTTGAAATCCCCTCAAGCCTCTTTTTTTTTTTTCATCCCCAAGAAGGATGGAACACTCTGTCCCTGTCAGGACTATTGTTACCCAACTCTTATACCATTCACAATGCCTATCCCCTTCCTCTCATCTCTGATCTCATTGATGGCATGAAAGACTCCACACTCTTTATCAAACTGGATATTTGATGAGGCTATAACAATATTTGCTTGAGAGAGAAAGACCAATGGAAAGTGGTATTCATCACTCCCCTTGGTCTCTTTGAACCCACAGTCATGTTCTTCACCATCAACAATGCTCCACCAACTTGCCAAAGCTTTATGAATCATATCTTCTCTGACATTCTCCCAGAGTATTGATTAAAGATCTACAGGGACAATTTAGGAATTCACACCAAAGACAATCTACCTCTCTATCATCAAAGAACTTGCATTGTTCTCCAATGACTTTGTGAACATGGTCTATCTCTCAAGCTCTCCAAATGTTTCTTCAATACTCTTACCATGGACTACCTTGGAATGATTATCAGACAAGGATAAATCTGCATGGACCCTGTCAAACTCTCCACTATCAAGGACTGACATCCATCCTTAGTCAAAGGTATCCAAAGTTTTATTTGATTTGCTAACTTCTATTGCAAATTCATCCCCAACTTCTCCTCAGTTGTTGCTCTCCTGTTTTTTTATCCACAAAAACAAATCATGGGCATAGACATCCTTGCAAGACCACACTATTCTCTCTCATGATACCCACCTCTCCTAGCAGCAGAAGCTGTACTCCTCCAAATGGACACCAATGGGAATCTTCATTTCTGTGCCTATTTCTCTAAAGCCTTTTCCCCTGCTGAGCAAAATTATGATATCTATGACAGAAAACTCCTAGTGGTCATCTTAGCTCTCAAAGAATGGAAACAACATCTTCTTGAAACCCCACATTCTGTTACCATCCTCACTGAACCTTTTCTATCTTAAAGATCCCAGGAAACTATCATACTGCCAGGCATGATGGTCTCTCTTCCTTCAAGACTTTGACATTATTTGGAAAGTCACTTCTGGATCCATGATAGGCCTAGCAGATGCCCTCTCATACAAAGACCTGGTTGACATCTACCTAGACAATATAGATGCTGTCATCCTCCCAGATCTAGCTGTCATATCCACACTTGACCTATCTCTCATGAATCATATTCACTTCTCCACTTCCTCCAATCTCCTAGTTCTCAAAACCCCCCAAAACCTCCATCAGGGCTCACTGCTCTTCCCTTGCTCCTCCCTCTCTGACTGGACCTTTGACAATGGCCATCTTTTCTTATCTCTACATCCCCCTGTCTTGTTACTCCTATCTCTGTTTGTTTGCAATCAAAGTATTCTCTCTTGTCATTGTCATCTATGTCTGGGTTAACCCTTATTCCTGTTCAATTGTCGCCATCACTGAATTTGCCATTCCCCTAGATTAAGGGTAACATTTTGTCATTAGGTTTTAGTCCTATTTCACTATCACACATTTATTGCAGCCAAAACAAAAACAAAAAAACATTTGATTATAACAGTCATAAGGCTATTTCAACTACACAATGTAACCTAACACCCTAAAATAACCTTCTGCCTTGTCAGGGGCAATGTTCTGACAAGTGTAAGTGGTTATGTTCATTAAGAAGTCATTACAGTGGTGCTGAAAATATACCTTGATAGCAGATAAGGCTTGTTCAATTTGGTTGTAATTGGGGGAGTAAGGAGGGAGAAAAACAAGTTTGCAAACTGATGGTGGTTAGTACATGAAAAACAATGCATTAATGACATATAATGCATGTTTTTGATCAGCACACAAACTTCCTCACATGATGGATGTGACAATTGTTCATAACAAGTACACTGTGAGGACCAGGATATAGGTTGGTGAATGGCATCTGTAACAGAGATGTATTGATGAAATATACAATAATAGTAGAACCAGGAATGATGCACCACATGTTCTTTCAAAAAACTCAAAAAATGCTTACCATCAACTGGTCTCTCAACAACATTGTATGTGATGATACCATTGAGAGTGATGACAGGAATGATAGAAAATCTTGCACCATATACAAAGCACCTCTTGATATGGCAACAAACTTCTCTTGTTGACTGCCCATATTGGCAGATGGACATTTGTTTATCCTTGGCAGCTTTGTCAATAAAAACAAGCATGTTTGAATCTGGTGCTTCTGCAGCAATGTGGTTCATGTACATAAATTGCATGTGTTTCTTCATTCTGCTCCATAGCAGAAGAGGAAATAACCTTCCAAAAGCTGCTGGAGTGTTTGAAAAAGGGTAGAGAAAGTAATGTACTTATAATGGTAAGCCCAAAGCTTACTCTGAAGCTCATTAAGGCAAATGGTACTTCAATGTTAAATGATAGTAGAGATAAAAGTGATATCTGCTGAGGTGAGCACTTGGGGGTGACTGATAACACACAAGTATTTACTTGGGTTGGATATGGTGCCATAATTTGAGTACAGAGAGAGAGTCTTGTAAATGAGCAACTTCTTGACATCCAATATGTGACAAATCTGTTGAACACCATGGTCTTCTTGATACAAGAGAGGGATGTGGGCTTTGAGGTCAGGAGATCCAATATAGCATCATCCAGGCATAAATGGTGGCAGCTTTCAAAAACCAATGATGCTTATTTAGCTGTAGGCTACCTAGTCAGCCACTTTTGGGGTCCTTCTCCAGCTATCTCTAAGGTGTGATTTTTTTCAATACATTTTCCACATACTTTTGGAAACTGCTATAACAAAGTATAATAGAGCCACTGTTGGGATTTGGTGACTCTTCCAAAGAAATGAACATAGAAACAGATCCAATGGATATTGCAAGTAATGTGGCCTTATTAGTCTTATAGAAGGATGATCTATAGTGCTAAATGTACTTTTCTTTCTTATTATCAATATGCTCTAGAAGACAGGCTTTCTGGCATAAGATACAACTAGTGGTGCCCAATTTTTGGGTCTTTTCTCCAAATACCACACAATGTTAATCTCAGTTTGGGACGCAGTATCAATCCTAGTTTTTTTAGTTTTTATAAAACACTGTTAGTTCATCTAGTAAACAAGTAACACAACAGATACCATTCATAGTATAGCAAACAAAAAAGATATCTATGTATATGTCAAATGTTCAAATTTCTAAACACTTTAGTCCAAACTACATTAGTAGCTTTTGTACTATTTTCTTGACCATGTGAAAAAAGCATTTTAATGTTTCTGGGATGAGTACAACATGATAAAGCCCCATAAAGTTGTCCATGAGAGAAAACAGAAGAGCTTAAATTCAACCCAACATGCTTGACTGTCTGACCTTGTGACTTGTTGGTTGTCATAGCATAGACTAGATAAACAGGAAATTGCAGGCAACAAAATAGAATAGGAGAAAATCTTGAAGACCAGAATCAAGAGCCATACAAGGAATAAAGACCACATTGTTGACATTTTCTCCACCCAATACTCTACACTCCAGAATGCAGTGAGTGGATCTAAGAAGCTGCAAGTGAGTACCATTGCAAAGGCCATTTGTAGGATCTAGATTGCACAGAAGCATAAGTGATGCACCAATCTTAAGTCTAGTTTGCGGAGGGGAAATCCAGAAGGGTTGAGAGTATTAAGAACTTCTAGCTGGATATATTTATACTCTTGCTCTGTCACAGAGTCTGCACTGAAATATGTGATCTTTTCTTGGGGTGAAACAGAACCTAGAATGGTGGCATTGGCTTCATGAACTTGTTCATTCCTGGAATTGAGAATGGTACAATCCAGAAAGTACTGATCAGGAAAATGCTGATTTTGAGCAAGAAGTTAAGAGTATTGGGAATTTATGAGGGATCCCATGGTATTGCCACAATGCATGTGTTCAGGAAGAATCATATCTCCATATGTGATACCTATATGTAGAAGTCACTGTGCCCAATCATCAGATTCTGGATCTTGACCTAGATGCATATTTTGATGAAGATAGTGGATATTCATCCTTGGCCAAAGATTGGAATGAGTGAGAGTGGAAGGAATGATCTCTTTTCTTGAGTCATGTAGAATAACAGTGTTATGGTCGGTCCGAGTAGGAACGATCGTAGACCTGGGAGACAAGGGATGTCGACTAAGGGGCTTGCTTATCGACGGGACAAGTCGCGAAGAGAGGCGACCGGAGACTTCTGTAGGGATTTCCTGAGGTGGACGAAGGATAATTGACCAAGGGATACCCTTGTCGATGGGACAACCACAAAGAAGAGTGGCGGAGACAAGTCGCAAGAAAGAGCGACCAGAGACGAAGGTAGAACGACGAGCGTCCACTCAAAAGTAGAACGGGTGACTTAGAGAGCGATGGACAAGTGAAGGGAACAAAGATGCTATTCCAGGTAGGTCTAGCTTGGAGAATACAAGATAGCAACAGCAGGGTTTATATACCTAAGGGAGACTGTGCACGGACCAAGCTGTGTAACAGCAGAAGGTCAGAGGAAACTTGATAAGGTAAGTGGAGTAAGGAAGATAATGAAAGTTATTGGAACAAAGGAAATGCAGCTGTCCGTTGGAAGGAAAGAGGAACAAAGAGATAAGGGTTCGTAATCAAGATGACCATTGTGAGAAGAGCGGAAGGAAGCGGTGGTTGTTGTGTGAAAGAAAAGCATTAGCAAGAAGTGTAAGATGAATGCTAATGCGAAAGGCAAAGAAAAAGTGAATTGTAACAAACAGGAGGTGTTTGTCTGATATCTCCACCAGATAGAATGGTAATTCCTCCAATGGACAATTGGGCTGATCTAGCAGGTCATGAAGAGTGCAATCCACAGTTTCCACAATGAAATGGTGCTGAGAGGCTGCTTCATCCCAAATGATAAAAGAGGTCTCTTTGAGAAGTTCATGAATAGCATCATCCTTTTTGATGTTGCATGTGACAGAGAATAGGAATTTTGAAGCATGAATGCACAGTACAATCTCCAGGAAGAAGACCTGCAAGACCAGTAGAGGCCACACAAAGGACAATCTTGTCTCTTGCATGAACACCAACAGCAATTAATTTAGCCAGATAGGTCTTTCTATATCCACCACCACTCTGAAAAAAGAATGAGGATCTATGGGAGTTGAGAACACTAACCATGACAGCATCATAAAGAGCAATCTGCTATTTTATTGTTAAAAATATCCTGACATTTCTGGATGGTTCTGTCATTGTTAGAGTGCACACAATCAGGGTATCTATCCTTCTTGATGATGGTCTGATTGGTAAAGGCCTTGGAAAAGTGCTTTTGCAGATATTGTTTTTCAAACATCTTTGAGTAGTGTAAGGTCCATGAAGCATATATTTTGAAATAGCAGAATGAAGATGGGGATGGATTTGGGAATCTGGAATTTGTGCAGAGATAATAGCATCAATTTGCTGGACAGTGGAAGTCTTGTCTTGTTATTCCAAGAAAACCAAGAGATGCATGTGAGGAAGTCCATGCTTTTAATATTCAATGTAGCCACCTGTCCATAGTATCCATCACAAATTTTCTTTAGCAATGCTTGTTGCTTGGCATGGAAAACATATGTAACCAAGTCAGGCCTATTGTAATGGAGTGGAATGGCAAATGACTATAAATAGCCACTCTGCCTATTATAGTTCAGGACCTATACGCTACATTTTTCACTTTTCTTCTATTTTGAACTTAACGTTTTCTTTCTCTTTTCTAAGTCACGTGACCAGTGCACGTGACTGTGAGAGTCCCTCATGTGACCTGAGGTCTAGCCCATGATGTCATTATGACATCACACCTTGTGTCTTTCATTTCTGTTCCTTTTCCCATGAGGACGCTTCCTCTTTCCCACACGGACTTCTCGCCGTCCTCATGGCCTCCTCATTTCCTTTCATTCTCACACCGGCCCTCAATAAGATTAGGACTCAGACGACCTACCCTAAACTCCCATACTTACATATATAAACCCTCTCCCTTCGTCGTCTGTTCCCCAGTCCTATTCACTTGAATACCCTCCTCCTTTGGGGCCTGTTCTCTTGAGTACCACTCTTCATACTCTTGTCCGTACTCTGCACTTGCTGACTTTGTGCCCGTTACCACACGCTACTTGTTTACCCGTGAATGCTATATTTTGGAACCGTCCATTTCCTCGTCACCGAATACCACGTCTTGGTACACGTCTGGCTCGATACTCGCCGCTGTCTCGTCCATACCGTTGCCGAAGTAGCCCAGTGCCTAGATTAGGTGCTGTTCTACCTTGTTTAGTTCTTTCCCGTTTCACTGCCTTGTGGGTTCCATTGGCTAGCAACGATGAGGAGGAAGGGTTCGACAACAAGTGCCTTTTCTACAGGAGAGCATATCCTGGCAAAGAATAGAAGGAGGACTTCCACTGTGGCTCTCAGGCAGTTCAGATATAGGGAACCAGGCAAAAGACAAGTGAATAGAACTAAGGAATAAGCACAGGAGGGTCTGTGTATATATATGTAAGGTATTGGGTTTAGGGTAGGCTCCTGTACTATAGGGCTGGTGTGGAAATACATACATGTGGATAACATGAGGTGTCCATGAGGCAACTATGAGGTATGACATTAATGATGATATCATAGCCTAGAGCAATGAGGTCATAGCTCCAGACTTATGATGATGTCAGTCACATGACCAGCTGATCTGCAGTCCTAGACCCTAAGGTAAGCTGTGGGGACTGTCACATGATATGCTATCCAATAAGATAAGATAAGTGTAACTGTCTGAGTGTAGTAGTATTATAGTGAGTCCTACAACACCTATCTACAGTTGTTTGACCTACATGACAATGAATGCTTAGTCTTGACTTCTACCAGTATATTGAAATATATATACCAGCAAGTAGATTTTGAGAAATTTCAGGCCGGCTTCCATTAGTAGTCATGGTGAGAAATAAGTCAGGCTTTCTGAATTTCTGACAAATGGCCAGAGAGTCTTGAAGTAGCTATTGCATATAGTGAGACCCACTCTTGTGAGTGGAGAGAAGGATGACATGACTAGCTTGACCAAGTTCTAATGTTTACCACCATCTTGATGCATGCAGTCTTGCAACCCTTGATATAGATCAGCCCTGAGCTTTTTCTGATTGTTGGCAGCCCAAGATTGCACTACTCAATAGATGCCCAGCCATCACAGATGAATTGTTGAAAAAGTCTTTCTTCTTTGAAGAGATTCTGTGCTTCTACTTCTGGTGAATGTATATGAAGTTGATAGGCATACCAAAGTAGCTGTGTGACTTTCTTAGAGCAGTATGCAGCACCTTTATTGCACTGTTGCAAGGGTACATCCAGATACCAGGCCTCTTCTCCATGTGGAAAGAAAAGCACATAATGTAATGTAGTGGAAGATAGGATAGATGATAGTTGCTGACCACCACCTTGCAATTGTACAATGATGTCCTAGTCCATCCTTACATTTTCAGAACCATCTCCAGGAACAATAGCAGTAATCTCCTCCATAGTAGGCAGACTATAACTTTTAGCATTAGCCTGTTGTAAATGAAGACACATGTGAACATCAGTATGCTCCTCAGGAGGCTTTGCCTTTGAGGCATTCATATAAGTAATTTTGTTTTGCATAAAATATGACTACTCACTCTCATAATTTCATAAGCCTATGTGTAAAGTGGAGCATAAGGATGGATTTCTCTAAGAGTAGTATAAAGATCTAGCAAAATGGTATCAACAAGTTGAGGGTTGTGTTGGACATGTCTGTTTGAAATGGGACTAGAACTAAACAATTACCCTAAATTAGGGGAATGATGACTTTGGTGATAGTGACAATTAAATAAATACCAGGGTTGATCCAGATGTTTGATTGTGATGGAACAGAGATAAAACATACAACAGGGTCCAGTAATGGGGACCAAGATGGCAAGTGCAGAGTAAAAGGAAGAAAAGTGGTACTTGAAGTAATCCTAGCCCCAAGTGGAGAGGAGATCAAGTGAATAGGACTAAGGAAAAGATGATGAGAGGGGATGGTTTATATATGTAAGGGTTGTCTGAGTCCTAAGTAGTTTAGAGCCAGGTGAGAAGAAAAGCAATGAGGAAAACACAAGCACAGTGAGAAATCCATGAAAAGAGATGGAAATAAAGATGACATGAGATGTGATGTGATGTGACTTTGAAAACAAAAAGAAAACATTAAGTATAAAAGTGAGTGAAAGTGAGGAAACATAGCATGAGGTCCAGAACTATAACACTGTTAGTGGCCTCCTCTGGATCATAGATGTAAAGTTGAGCATAGGGTGGCTCCAGTCTATCAGGTGATATGGAGCTCCTACAAGATGGTGAAGTGCACCATGAATATGAAAAGATATGGCCCAGAACCTTGAATGGCAGTATTGTCTGCATTAGTGTCAACTGAAGTAAATGCCATAGCATTGTATTGCTGAATTTTCTTCTTGAAATCTTTGATATCCTGAGGATCATTATATAACTCCTGTAGATTATGGGGCCATTCTTGTATGCAAGGTAAATCAACTTGACCCTGAAGACAACCTACTCCAAACTGTGAACTGTGAACATTTAAATTGGAGAACTTTTCTGAAATCAAATGAAGAGCATGGCAATGAGAACATTGAATGTTCATAGGGCCAAGAGAGTGTAGCACCACTGGCTCTGTGTATATTCTACCATCTGGTGGAATGTGATGTGGAGGCAGTGGATGATTGGTATTATTAGAGTCACTGGATCTAGAATCTAATAGATCAGAATATGGGGCAGGTGCTAGTGGTGCAGGCCTAGGTGGTGATATTGGAGCAGATGCTGGTGATGGTCTCTTAGGTTCAGATTGTCTATGTTGATTTTGCTTATATTGTTTTGCAGAGTGTTGACTGTATTCATGCAGAGCTTTCTTAGTGAGAGTATGTGAAAGCTGCTTTATCTGATTTATATACT
>JBBPLC010000811.1:0-10626 GCA_038089535.1 Hemileccinum rubropunctum
ACACCTGGCAGTGATCTACATAAGATGCAATGTCCTTGGCTGCACCAGGCCACCAGTAGAAACATTTGATTGAAGAAATGGTGCAGTCATGGCCTGGGTGACCAGCGACAGGGGAATCATGGAAAAGCGAGATCAACTCAGTATGAAGGGAAGGGGGCATGAAAACAATGCCATTCAAATTTCTGAAGAGGCATTCTGAAGCATAATATTCATATTCGTTGATAGTGTTATGGTCGGTCTGGGTAGGAACGAACGTAGACCTAGGAGACGAGGGATGTCGACTAAGGGCTTTCTTATCGACGGGACGAGTCGCAGGAGAGGCGACTGGAGACAAGGACGAGTCATGTGGTTAACGACCGGAGACTTCCGCAGGGGCTTCCTGAGGTGGACGAAGGGGGATTGACCAAGGGATATCCTTGTCGACGAGACAACCGCAAAGAAGAGTGGCGGAGACAAGTCGCAAAGAAGAGCGACCGGAGATGAAGATAGAGCGACGAGCATCCACTCAAAAGTAGGACGGGTGACTTAGAGAGCGATGGACGAGTGAAGGAAACAAAGGTGCTATTCCAGGTAGGTCTAGCTTAGAGAATACAGGGTATCGACGGCAGGGTTTATATACCTAAAGGGAACTGCATACGGGCCAAGCTGTGTAGCAGCGAAAGGTCAGAGGGAGCTCAATAAGGTAAGTGGTGTGAGGAAGATAACAGAAGTTATCGGAGCAAAGGAAATGCGGCTGTCCGTCGGAAGGAAGCGGAACAAAAGATAAGAGTTGATAATCAAGATGACCATCGTGAGAAGGGAAGACATTAGCAAGAAGTGTAAGAAGAATGCTAATGCGAAAAGCAAAGAAAAGGGAAATCGTAACATTACCCCCCTACTAGATCCGAAACTCCGGAGAAGGATAACACGTGAATGGCGCGAGTCAGAAGTCGCAGTAGGAGGCGCCAGGGGAGCCAGTCATGTTGGCATAGGCAACATCGTCGTAGGGATCATCGTAATCATAGGGAGAGGGGGAGCGGGGAACGGGAGAGCGAGATCGTCGGTTACGACGGTGGGGATAGGATGGTGTGACTCGGGAATGAGGAGGGGGAACCGGGCGAGCAGAGGACGCGGAGGAGCGAGAGGAACTAGACGGCAAGGAGAAGGGAGGAGGGGGGGTGCGACGACGGAGAGGGCAACATTGCTGAGTGTGATGAGGGGTGGTTATAAGGCACGACGGGCATTGGTACCAGGGGCAATCAATACGCCGGTGTCCCAGACAGTGGCATTCGAAACAGGTCTCGTTGTAGCAGGGGTGAGAACGAGAGAGGGGGGTGTCAGTGAATTCTCCGTCGACGGTGCCTCTAGTTTGTGCTTCGTGTGCGAGTTCGGCACGTTGGGCGACCAAGAGTTCGTCAGGTAGAAGTGGGGAAGAGGATGCGGAAGGGGTTTGATACTCGTCCGAAGAGACGACGGAGGGGGCGATGTATGCAGGATGGGTGCAGTTGGGGTGAGCGTGGTATTGGTTCAGCTCAAAGAGATAGCGGTCAACGTCGTCAAGGAATTCGGGCATACTGAGTTGGAAAAGGGTAGCAGTGAGGTTTCCCTCAAGGTTCTGCTGGATATTGCGAACGAAATTGGCCCTACGACCGAAGGTTCCTCCAGAGAGGGTGAGCAAGTTGCCGAGACGTTGGACTTGGAGGTAAGCATGGTAAAGGTTCCACAGCGGGGAACCGACGTCGAGGTAGCAACCGAGGGGAACGGCAATGCGAGGGTTATGAAGGAGGGATGCCTGGCGTTCCATAGCGCGGCTGTCAGCGAGTTCTTCACGAAGGCGGTGGGCGTAAAGAGGGATATCGACGGAGACGATGGCGTGGGGAGTGACTGGCGAGTTGGGCAAAGTGGTATGGTTCCATCCAGGAGATGGGCGAGTGGAGGAGGGTTCGAGGGAGGTGTTACGCGGAGGTGGGGAAGAGAGCCTTTTGGCTAAAGAAGGGGAAGAATCTAAGGTAGAAGGAGACAAGGAAGAAGGAGAAGAAATGGAATCAGAGACGGCTTGCTGGGTGGACATGGTGGGAGGAGTTTAAGTTGGGTTGCGAGGGAAGACGGAGGGATGGAGCTTTTTATAATTTGCGAGAGCGGACTTTGCATGTTTCAAGTCCCGTTCAGGGACCCAGGAATCTTCTTCGGCGGAGTATCCTTTCCATCGGATCAGGAAGAAGCGGCAAGACGGAGTTCCGCGGTGGTGTAGAATCTTTTCAATTTCATATTCTTCTTCGCCTTGGATAAGGTCAGGCGGTGGAGTGGGGAAGTTGGGTCTGTGAATGTCGTTTTCGTGATAGGGTGATAAGAGGGAAGTGTGGAACGTGTTGTGGATCTTCCACGTTTTGGGAAGGCGGAGTTGGTAAACGATTGGAGATAAGACCTTTGTTACGGTAAAGGGTCCTTCTCGCTTGGCGGTGAACTTCAGGTTGGCGATAAATCGCTTGAGATTGCGGGCTTCTAGCCACACCTTATCTCCTAGTGCGAAAGGGGTGAAGTTCTTACGGGTGCGGGAGGCCATGACTTGGTGGGCGAGTTCGTGGGCTGCTAAGGCTTCATCACGAGCGGCAGAGAGGGCTTTGAGTCTAGTTTCGATGGCAGGGAGAGGGGATTCGGGAAGGAGGGAAGGTAGGGCACGGGGTTCGAAGCCCATCATGAGGAAGAACGGGGATTTGCCGGTGACGGAATGAGGGCGGTGATTATGGGTGAATTCGGCGTGGGAGATTTTCTCAGACCACGAGGTGGGGTTATCTCTGCAGAAGATTCGGAGATAGGTTTCGACTTCTTGGTTCACACGTTCGGTTTCCCCATCAGATTGGGGGTGGTAGGCGGTGGAGAGGGAGAGATCATAGTTCAGGATTTTCCCGAGGGCTTTGGCGAAGGCAGAGGCGAACTGGGGACCACGATTGGAGATGATTTTGTCATAGAGACCGAAGCAGAGGAAGACTTTGTGGAAGAAAAGATTGGCGACTCCTTCAGTGGTGATGGACTTCTTGGTGGGGCATAGAATTACCCCCTTAGTAAGCCCGTGGTCGACCACGACCAATAAGGAATCGAAGCTGGCAGAGAGGGGAAGATCGGTGATGAGGTCACAGGAGACCTGTTGGAAGGGGCGAGAAGTGAGGGAGCGGATGGGGGAAAGCAGAGGAACAGTGGGGTGCGTGTTGGCCTTGTTTTGTTGACAAGTGGCACAACCTTCCACATATTTGCGTACGAAGGAAGCCAGGCCAGGCCACCAGAATTCAGCGGCGACAAGCTGGCGAGTTTTAAGGAAGCCGGGGTGTCCGGCGGTTTCATGATCGTGGCAGCGCTGGACAATAGTACGGCGGAGGGAGGGGTCATTGGGGATATAGATACGGTCCTTGTAGGTCAAGAGGCCGTTGATATGTTTCTAGTCGGAGAGATGGGAACGGAAGGTGGGGGGAATAGAACCATCCATAGATTGGAGGCTCTGCAAGACAAGGGGGTCGGAAGCAGAGGCTGACTGA
The DNA here is from genome assembly GCA_038089535.1 of Hemileccinum rubropunctum. NCBI lineage: Eukaryota > Fungi > Basidiomycota > Agaricomycetes > Boletales > Boletaceae > Hemileccinum > Hemileccinum rubropunctum. The sequence goes on from JBBPLC010000811.1 coordinate 3,510, forward strand.
ACTTTGTCAGCCAGAGCAGTGTCAATAGCGTTGACAAACAAGGACAGGGGAAGAAGGGTGACATTGTCGTTATCAGGGGAGTTGATAGCAGGAAGTAGATTGGGGCGGCAGGAGAGGGCGTCAGGGCCAGTGAGTTGGGAACCAGGGACATGCCGCATGTTGAGATCGAAATCAGCAAGGTCGAGAAGCCAGCGAGCTTGGCGGTGATTCAGCGCCTGGGGTTGACGGAAGTACGTGAGATTTTTGTGGTCGGTGAAGACCTGGACAGGGAAGGGGGAGCCATGGAGATAGTGGTGCCATGTTTTCAAGGCGTGAATGACGGCAAGGAGTTCGCGGTCATAGATGTCGTAATTTCTTTCCGCGGGGGAGAACGATTGGGAGAGGTAGGAGCAGGGGTGCCAATCGCCGTTTGAGTCAGTCTGAAGAAGGATACCTCCAGAAGCGAATTTGGAGGCATCAGTGGCGATGGCAAAGGGTGCGGAGAGGTTGGGGAGGTGGAGAACGGGTTTTGAAAGGAATCGAGAGCGGAGGGTGTCCATGGCTTGTTGGCAAGTGGGGGTCCAGGACCAAGCACAGTTTTTCTTGGTGAGGTCAATGAGGGGGCGAGCGATGTTGGAATAATTGGGGATGAAGCGACAGTAAAAGTTGACGAAGCCAAGGAAGGAGCGAACATCCTTGACTTTCTGAGGAGTGGGCCATTTGGCGATGCCATCAAGCTTGACAGGGTCCATGGCAAGTTGACCTGGTTTGACGATCATACCAAGGTATTCAACCTCGGTAGTGGCGAATTTACATTTCTCGAGTTTAAGATGGAGGTCGAGTTCCATCATGCGCTGCAGGACACGTTTAGTACGTTCCTCATGAGTGGCGGGGTTGGGGGAGAAGATGAGGAGATCATCCATATAGATAATGAGCCATCCTTCGGCGATCATATCGCAGAAGGAGTCATTCATGAATTGTTGGAACGTGGCGGGGGAGTTGGTGAGACCGAAGAACATGACGGTTGGTTTGAAGAGCCCCTTATGGGTAATGAAGGCGGCTTTCCATTGGTGTCCGTCCTTGATGCGGACATTGTTGTATCCCCATCGTACGTCGAATTTGGTGAAGACCTTGGCGTCTCGGAGTTTATCGACAAGATCGGAGATGAGGGGAAGGGGATAGGCGTCGCAGACGGTATGTTCGTTGAGATATCGGTAGTCTTGGCAGGGGCAGAGTCCGCCATCCTTCTTTTTGACGAAGAAGAAGGGTGCGGCTTGGGGGGAGTTCGAGGGATGGATCTTTCCGGCTTTGAGGTTCTCTTCTAAGAAGTCCTCGGTGGCTTTACGTTCGTCGGGAGATAAGGGGTATATCTTTCCGACTTTAGGGACGAAGGATTCTTTGACGTTGATCTCATGATCATAGGGGCGAGAGGGAGGAATGTGGTCCGCGGTTTCCTTGGTGAAGACGGGGGCAAATTGGGAGAACTCCGGGGGAAGGGTGGTTTTCGGTTTATTCCTTTCGGCTTCCATGGCAAGTTCCGTGGCGGTGGTGAGTTTGGCGATGACAGGAGATCCCTTGGGGATAGAGCGGGATTCTCCGCGGATGGTTTGAAAGAGGGAGCGATTGTCAAGAGCGCAGGAGAGGAACTGTTCTTCGTTTTCTTGTTGAAGGAAGCCGTAAAGGTGGTAGTCGTGGACGGAGGATATGTGGACGTGGCGGGGTGCGGGGAAGTGGGAGTTATGGCGTTCGGAGTCCTTGGCACAGGAGGCATAGAAGTCGTTAGACTCGTCAAGAGATTCGGGGATAGCGAGGGTTTGACTTTTCCAGTCGATCGTGGGATTGGTGGTTCTTAACCAGGGGAGTCCGAGGATGACGTTAGTTCTTCCGCAGGCCATTACGTAGAAAGTGACCTTCTGGAAGATTCCTTTGATATTAGAATACAGGGTGCAAGTATGGGTGATGTTCCCATTCTTGTTGTACGAGTGATCGGCATTGCAAGCACGGATGGGGGAGGCGAGTTTCTCGGTGGGGAGACGATGCTTTGATACAAAGTCTCGATCAATGCAAGAGATTTCAGTGCCGCTATCAATGAGGGCGCTGGTGTCAATGGCTTTCTGGGTGTGCAAGGGAACGACTAACTGAATTGGGATTTGCATAGCTTTAGTAGTAGCCGATACAAATACAGGAGCATACAAGAAGGAGGGAGGGGAGACTCGCGTCGACTGAGATCCCCTTTCTAAAAATCCATTTGGAAGGAAACCTTCCTGACGGCGACTTCATCTTCGTCATCATCAATTTCACGTAAGGCAGGGAGGTTGGATTCTTCTTCAACCCGATGGATCTTCTTCTCTGTGTGGCAGTTAGGCGTGGAGGGGAAAGAAGGACAAGAGGTGCTATTATGGCCGGCACGGTTGCAACGGAAGCAGAGTCCCTTCTCGATACAACGTTTGCATTCGTCAGGGGTGAGTTTGGCGATGCGGACTACGTCCACATCCATGGCGTCAGGGTCTTTGGCAGGAGTGCGGGTGGGAGCGGAGAAAGAATGGAAGTGAGAAGAGGACGTCTTGCCTCTTCGGGCGATTTCGTCAGCACGGTCCCACTGTGTCTGGAAGTGGGTTGCCTTTTTGTACCATGCTGCGATTTTGGTTGGGGGAGTGTCCATAGAGAGGATGTGGTGCATGAGGGAGGGAGGAATTCCGGCAGAGAAGTAGTTGATGAGGATGTTTTCATCGGTGATACCAGCAAGGGCGACGCGGTTTTGGAACGAGGAGATGTAAGAGTTGAGGAATGGTTCATGACGCTTGGTCTTAGCGTTAAGAACCATGCGTTTTGTGGCGAGCCAAGCGACAGCATCGTTGACGGTGTCATGGTGTTCGAAGGTTTTCGTGAATTCTTCGACGAAATCGTCGAAGGTGCCGAGGGAGATGGTGGTTCCGGAAATGGCGTTTTGCCGGAAAGTATTTGCCCAAGTGAGGGCGGGGCCTTTGGTCATGTAGGAGAGGGCAAAGATGACTCTCTTTGCGTTGGTGTCATAGACTTTGTCATTGATATGAAGGTAGAACTGGACTGTGTTGAGCCATTGGATGGCGGTTTTGTATGACCCGTCAAAGGCTTCAGGGGCGCAGACACGAAGCTTGGTGAGCTTAGTGGAGGACATGGCAGGGGATGGTGGTCTAACGAATGGGGGAGGGGCGGCGGGTGGCGGGAGGGAGACGGAAGGGATGCGGGGAATAGGGAAAATGGGGGTGGTGGCGATGGGAGTGGGAGATGGTGGGGTAGGTTGACGAGGGATCGTTAGACTGGCAGAGAACTGTTGTGAGAGATCAAGGGTTTCGCTTTGTTGAGCGACAGAGGGCACAAGGGTGTCAGGGTCAAGGTATTCTTCTTCTTCGGAGTCGGGTTGCTCGGAAGAGAAAAAGTCGTCAAGTGGTTTTGATCGGGGAGCCAACCAACGAGGATCTGGGCGTGGTGGTTGCGAAATGGTGGGGACTATGATGGCGATAGCCTCTTTGATGAGAAGCTAGACCTTTTGTTACGGTCAGTCCAGGTAGGAACGATCGTAGACCTGGGGACAAGGGGATGTCGACTAAGGGGCTTACTTATCGATGGGACGAGTCGCAAAGAAGGGCGACCGGAGACAAGGACGAGTCGTGTGGTTAACAACTGGAGACTTCCGCAGGGGCTTCCTGAGGTGGACGAAGGAGAATTGACCAAGGGATGCCCTTGTCAACAGGACGACTGCAAAGAAGAGTGGCGGGGATGAGTTGCAAAGAAGAGCGACCGGAGACAAAGGTAGAACGACGAGCGTCCACTCAAAAGTAGGACGGGTGACTTAGAGAGCGATTGATGAGTGAAGGAAACAAAGGTGCTATTCCAGGTAGGTCTAGCTTAGGGAATACAAGGTAACGACAGCAGGCTTTATATACCTAAGGGGAACTGTGCACGGACCAAGCTATGCAATAGCGGAAGACCGGAGGAAGTTCGATAAGGTAAGTGGTGTGAGGAAGATAATGGAAGTTATCGGAACAAAGGAAGTGAGGCTGTCCGTTGGAAGGAAGTGGAATAAAAGATAAGAGTTCATAATCAAGATGACCATCGTGAGAAGAGCAGAAGAAGGTGGTGGTCGTCGTGTGAAAGAGAGGCATTAGCAAGAAGTGTAAGACGAATGCTAATGCAAAAAGCAAAGAAAAAGTGAATCGTAACATTACCCCCCTACTAGACCTGAAACTCCGGAGAAGGATAACATGTGAAAGGCACAAGTCAGAAGTCACGATAGGAGGCGCCGGGGGAGCCAGTCATGTTGGCATAGGCGACATCGTCGTAAGGGTCATCGTAGTCATAGGGAGAGGGAGAGCGGGGAACGGGGGAGCGAGATCGTCGGTTACGACGGTGAGGATAAGATGGAGTGGCTCGGGAACGAGGAGGGGGAATAGGGTGAGCGGAGAACGTGGAGGAGCGGGAGGAACTGGATGGTGAGGAGAAAGGGGGAGGGGGAGTGCGACGGCGGAGAGGGCAACGTTGCTGAGTGTGGTGCGGGGTGGTTACAAGGCAAGACGGGCATTGGTACCAAGGGCAGTCAATACGCCGATGTCCTAGACAGTGGCATTCAAAGCAGGTCTCGTTGTAGCGGGGGTGAGAATGAGAGAGGGGGGTGTCGGTGAATTCTCCGTGGATGGTGCCTCTAGTTTGTGCTTCGTGTGCGAGTTCAGCACGTTGGATGACCAAGAGTTCGTCAGGTGGGAGCGGGGAGGAGGATGCGGAAGGGGTTTGGTATTTGTCTGAGGTGACGATGGAGGGAGCGATGTATGCGGGATGGGTGCGGTTGGGGTGAGCGTGGTATTGGTTCAGCTCAAAGAGATAGCGGTCAATGTCGTCAAGGAACTCGGGCATACCGAGTTGGAAGAGGGTAGCAGTGAGATTCCCTTCGAGGATCTGCTGGATGTTGCGGACAAAGTTGGCCCTACGGCCGAAGGTTCCTCCGGAGAGGGTCAGGAGGTTGCCGAGATGTTGGACTTGGAGATAAGCGTGGTAGAGGTTCCACAGTGGGGAACCGACGTCAAGGTAGCAGCCAAGGGGAACGGCGATGCGAGGGTTGCGGAGGAGGGATGCCTGGCGTTCCAGGGCGCGGCCGTCAGCGAGTTCTTCGCGGAGGCGGTGGGCATAGAGAGGAATATCGACGGAGACGATGGCGTGGGGAGTGACTGGCGAGTTGGGCAAAGTGGTATGGTTCCATCCAGGAGATGGGCGAGTGGAGGAGGGTTCAGGGGAGGTGTTACGTGGAGGTGGGGAAGAGAGCCTTTCGGCTAAAGAAGGGGAAGAATCTAAGGTAGAAGGAGACAGAGAGGAAGGGGAAGAAACGGAATCGGAGACAGTTTGTTGGGTGGACATGGTGGTGGGAGTTCAAGTTGGGTTGCGAGGGAAGACGGAGGGATGGAGCTTTTTATAATTCATGAGAGCGGACTTTGCATGTTTCAAGTCCCGTTCGGGGACCCAGGAATCTTCTTCAGCAGAGTATCCTTTCCATCGGATCAAGAAGAAGCGGCGAGACGGGGTTCCACGGTGGTGTAAGATCTTCTCAATTTCGTATTCCTCCTCGCCTTGGATAAGGTCCGGCGGTGGAGCGGGGAAGTTGGGTCCGTGGATATCGTTTTCGTGATAAGGCAATAAGAGGGAAGCGTGGAACGTGTTGTGAATTTTCCACGTTTTGGGGAGGCGGAGTTGATAGATGATTGGAGATAGGACCTTGGTTACGGTAAAGGGTCCTTCTCGCTTTGCAGCGAACTTCGGGTTGGCGATAGATCACTTGAGATTGCGGGCTTCTAGCCACACTTTATCTCCTAGTGCGAAAGGGGTGAAGTTCTTGCGTGTGCGGGAGGCCATGACTTGGCGGGCGAGTTCATGAGCTGCCAATGCTTCATCGCGAGCAGCGGAGAGGGCTTTGAGTCTGGTTTCGATGGCAGGGAGAGAGGATTCGGGAAGAAGAGAAGGTAGGGCATGGGGTTCGAAGCCCATCATGAGGAAGAACGGGGATTTGCCGGTGACGGAGTGAGGGCGGTGATTGTGGGTAAATTCGGCGTGGGAGATCTTTTCAGACCACGAGGCAGGGTTATCTCCGCAGAAGATTCAGAGATAGGTTTCGACTTCTTGGTTTACGCGTTCGGTTTTCCTATCAGATTGGGGGTGATAGGCAGTGGAGAGGGAGAGGTCGTAGTTTAGGATTTTGCCGAGGGCTTTGGCAAAGGCGGAGGCGAATTGGGGACCACGATCGGAGATGATTTTGTCGTAGAGACCGAAGCGGAGGAAGACTTTGTGGAAGAAAAGGTCGGCGACGCCTTCGGCGGTAATGGACTTCTTGGTAGGGCATAGAATTACCCCCTTAGTAAGCCCATGGTCGACCATGACCAATAAGGAATCAAAGCCGGTGGAGAGGGGGAGATCGGTGATAAGGTCACAAGAGACCTGTTGGAAGGGGCGGGAAGCGAGGGAGCGGATGGGGGAAAGTGGAGGAACCGTGGGGTGAGTGTTCGCCTTGTTTTGTTGACAAGCTGCGCAACCTTCCACATATTTACGCATGAAGGAAGCGAGGCCAGGCCACCAGAATTCTGCGGCGACAAGCTGGCGAGTTTTGAGGAAGCCGGGGTGTCTGGCGGTTTCATGATCGTGGCAGCGCTGGACAATAGTACGGCGGAGGGAGGGGTCATTGGGGATGTAGATACGGTCCTTGTAGGTCAAGAGGCCGTTGATATGTTTCCAGTTGGAGAGACGGGAGCGGAAGGCGGGGGGGATAGAACCGTCCATAGATTGAAGGCTCTGCAAGATGAGGGGGTCGGAGGCGGAGGCTGACTGAACCTTGTCAGCCAAAGCGGTGTCAATGGCATTGACAAACAAGGACGGGGGAAGGAGGGTGACATTGTCGTTGTCGGGGGAGTCGATGGCGGGGAGTAAATCAGGGCAGCGGGAGAGGGCATTTGGGCCGGCAAGTTGGGAGCCGGGGACATGCCGCATGTTGAGGTCAAAGTCGGCAAGGTCAAGAAGCCAGTGGGCTTGGTGGCGATTCAATGCTTGAGGTTGTCGGAAGTATGTGAGATTTTTGTGGTCGGTGAAGACCTGGACAGGGAAGGGGGAGCCATGGAGGTAG
>JBBPLC010000812.1:0-10570 GCA_038089535.1 Hemileccinum rubropunctum
TGACAGCCAAACCACATGCCTAAGGGCTCATTTGTAGGGCAAGAGTTAAGGCTATTGATGACCCTGCAAGGGTCAGAGCTGATTTCTTTTAGTTCTCTTGCAATTATAAAGTCTTTCTAAAATGGCCTAACATTGGGACACTTATTTGAGCCACTGTAACATCACTGATGATGTCATAGCCTAGACTGATGAGGTCATAGCTTCAGACCTATGATGACATCAGTCATGTGACCAGCTGATCTGTGGTCCTAGACCCTAAGGTAAGCTGTGGGGATTGTCATATGATATGCTATCCAATAAGATAAGATAAGCATCTGAGTGTAGTAGTAGCAAGTCCTACAACATTATCAAGCACACCTTTCATATCAAAGTGCTTAAACTGGACCACATTTTCTTCAACAACAACTGTTTGCTTACTCAACATATCAAATCAGACCCATACTTCTCCACCATTGGTCTCACAGTTGATGTGTTCCACTTCAAGTTGAAGCACAAGGAAACTCACATGTTCTGTCAAGAGCACTATAACCTGGCTGCATTTCCTGAGTTGATCAGTGCAGAGTTCTTCAATTCCTCAGTAGCAGAGCAAGTCAATGTCTGGATTTGGTAAATATCATGCCATTTGCAGGGAGATGCTTGTTGATAAGTACAATTGCTTTCTTGATCAAATGATCCTGTGATGTAATTGCACAACAAAGGCTAAGCTGGAAGCCCAAGGTTGCCACCTGGGCAATTGGCCTGTTTAGCTATGTCTGTTTACTCCATATTGTCTCAATAGAATTGTCAGTTGTCATATCTCAATGCAAGCCTGGTAAACAAGTGATGAGTGTTGTAGTTTGGGCTACGACACTACCGCTTACTGTTACATTCCTTGGATTCCCCTTATCCTGGACTTACGATCTTTACTTTCGAGGTCATGTGACTCTTTCCCATGATCATGTGACTTGGCCACACTTTATCTTATCTATTGTACCTTAGGGGCACGTGCTAGTTCCCACGATCATGTGCCTACAGGTCGACCTAGACTTTGCCTAGATCCATGATGTCACTATGACATCATGCCTCATGGCTACCACATTCCTTACTTCTTAGACCTACCCTAGAGTACACTGCTTGATCCGTGCACTCTTCTGTAGTAGTATATATAGTAGTAGCGATGCAACTGGGTTAGCCAGTCTTATTCATTTGTTCTACCCTCCACACTGTGGGGCCTGGGATACCTGAGTACCACTCATCCTCTCTTTCTGCCGGTTGACCACTGTTATAGGGTCCTCATCGTATTTATCGTTCTTGGTGACACTTGGGCCATCCTAGCTAGAGGCTAGGCCGCCCTCGTTGGAGTTGGTTCTTGCCATTCCACTCCGTTACAATGAGTGTGTCAAATATTGCCACTGTAGATCAAATAGAAGTAGAACAAAGCGAGGGTAATAAAGATGTACTACAAATGAGGGAAGGAGTGGTAGTCCCTACAAAGGCTCTTTACCTTTGATCTCCTGGCAAAGAAACATTGATCAATGCCCATGGTCAGTATCCCCATATCCAATATACCATTTGCACACTGATGAACTAAGGCTTCTCCAGTGGTGACAGTGGTCATAGAAAGTAGACTTAGTAAGCTTAACACAAAAGTAGTCCTGGAAAACCTTTTCTACAGGGTGCTTGCAGTTTGATTCAAGGCAACATATGTCAAACCCAATATCCATCTCGCATGCATAGAAATCAAATGGCCACACTTGAGGACAGTGGGATGTGGATAAAGGTAAGAGAAATATTGATTGTTCTGAGAGTGTGATGTAGTAGCACTTGTGTGAACAGGTAGTGGTATCATGTTGTGCATATGATATCTCTGGGAAATGGTTAACAGTATTGTCTATGTGAAACTGGAGATAAACAACGAAGGAAACAACTAATGAGCACTCAGCCTAATCTAGGTGGAGAGCAACTTCTGCTACAGTGTGGATGGTATGGGTACACACATTGAGCCAGACATGGACAAGGAAGTGGAGTTCAGCAACAAGGAGTTCAGCGATGAGGAAGTTAACGGTTCTGAGATAGATCATAAACATGGAACAATGAGGAGAGTGTGATAATGTGCACTAAGCCAGCAATTGTAGAGTAGGAGACAGGCAAGTTGAAGAGTAGTATTTGGGAAGTATCCAGCTCCTAAGATGGAGGAGAATACAAATGAATAGAACTAAGAAAAAGTAGATGACAGAGGGAAGTGGGTTTATATAGTGAATAATGATGGGTTTAGGGTAGGTCGTCTGAGTCCTAAATAGTTTAGGGCCAGTATAGATAAGGAACATGAGGAAAACATAAGGTAAACACAAGGACGGCGAGAAGTCCATGTGGGAAGAGAAGCATACTCATGTGAGTGAAAAGACGGAGATGAAAGACATGAGGCATGAAATCATGATGACATCATTGGCTAGGCCTCAGGGCATGTGCACTGGTCATGTGACTTTGAAAAATGAAAAGAAATCATTAAGTATAAAAGTGATGAAAAAGTGAAAAATGTAGTGTATAGGTCCTGAACTATAACACTATGTGATGATAGAAGCAGGGATGTCTGTGTCTTGCATAAATGAGTCATGGCTGAGATAACTGAGATGGAGAGAGGAAATACCAGAAGCTGAAGTGAGGGTGTGTGGCGGCATGGAACTGGTGATGTGGATAGCATGTTCAACCTTCCAGAGGTTGTCTAATAGTAGTGCCATGCATGCAATGGTGAGGCAGACTCTGAAGCCCACTTGAAACAACTTTAGCCATTCTCTGCCATATCACACTATGGTGTATAAGTAAAGTAGACTGGAGATGAGTGGAGGACTTACAACAGTGTACCAGCGTCCAAGATCTTCATCTTGTGTCATCATCCAGCAATGCCAAATCATACATTCTGACTTGCAAAAGTCTATTGGTGTAACGGAGTGGAATGGCAAAAACTAACTTCAATGAGGGAAGCCTAGCCTCTAGCTAGGATATCCTGAGTGTCACCTAGAACGATAAATACGATAGCAGCTCTATAACAGTGGCAAGCTGGCAGAAGGAGAGGAATGAGTGGTACTCAAGTGTACTCAGGCCCCACAATGTGGAGGGTAAGACAAATGAATAAGACTGGCTAACCTAGTCACATCACTACCCTATATATAGTGCTACAGTAGAGTGCATGGACCAAGCTGTATACTCTAGGGTAGGTCTAAAATAAGGAATGTGGTAGTGGCAAGGCATGATGTCATAGTGACATCATGGATCTAGGTATAGTCTGGAATGGCCTGTAGCCATGTGATCGTGGGAACTAGCACATGCCTCTAAGGTACAATAAATAATTAAATGGTGGCCAAGTCATGTGATTGTGGGAAGTGGTCACGTGACCTTGAAAGTAGAAGGCGTAAGTCCAGGTAAAGAAGAAACCAATGAACGTAGCAGTAAACAGTAGTGTTGTAGCCTGAACTACAACAATTGGAGGTCATCCATCCAAGCTTTCCTCCTCCAACATTCACCATGCTATTCATCTCATCACATCTCAGAAGGCTGAGAATGCTGTCCAGGTGACCAAAACACTCTCTGGAATTATCAATCAACCTCTCTATCCCAATACCATTCATCTCCACTTGAAAAAGTCTGGCATGAAGGCTGTAGTCAAGTCCAAATGTCCTCTACTCTCAGCCAAGCATTGCAAGGCCCATTTAGACTTTGTCTATGCCCATAGAAATTGGACTATGGATGATTGGAAGAGGGTAGTATGGTTCAATGAGATCAAATCAATTGCCTAGGGTCAGATGGATGCAAATGGGCATGGAAAAAGTCAGGTGAGGGGCTTAGTGACAGATTTGTAGAAGGAATTGTCAAGTTTAATGGTGGTTCTGTGATGATGTGGAGCTAGATGACTTGGCAAGGAGTTGGATTTTCCACCAAGATTGATGGTAGGATGGATGGGGATCTCTATCTCCAAATTTTGAAGGATGAGCTCCACCAAACCCCCAACTATTATGGGCTCAGTCCTCCTGATACCATCTTCTAGCAAGACAATGATCCAAAACACACCTGCAAAAAGGTCAAGGAATGGCTAGAGAAGCAGGAGTTTAGGACTATGGTCTGGCCTGCACAGTCTCCAGACCTTAATCCCATTGAACACACTTGGAGCTACCTCAAAAGAAGACTTGCAGAGCATGAACATCCTCCTAAGGGTACAATTTGGAGTTATAGGAGAGAATTCAAGTAGAGTGGGAGAAGATATCAGTAGAGGAGTGTCAGAAGTTGATTGAGAGTATGCCTAGAAGGATTCAGGCAGTGATTAGAGCCAAAGGAGGATATACCAAGTATTGATTTTGTACAAATACCCTAGTCCATCTCAAAATACAAAAAGTGTTACAATGACAGATCTGCTTTAAAATACTCATATCTTCCCACCCCTTGGGCCAAATCACATGATCCAGGGACCGTTTGGTAGCCAAGGGTCTATACCTCCCACGCTTCCACTATAGCTAAGCGTAATTCCCACGCTATAAAATGTTATTTTACCTACACTACAAAAGTATCAAACATAGTAATGCTTTTTGGAGTCACTGTATATCAATTCATCACTGGTTTCTCACCTGTTGTTGCCTTTGCCTCATGAAGAAACAATTGTGTTTCAACATATGTGGTCTTGAAATATTTAATTTATTAAACAAAGATGTTCCTGATCTACCTTGATGTGTTCAAGCCTTTATCTCAGAGTTCCTTGCATATGCTTGCCAGCAATTTGCAAATCATCTCCATCTTTCAAATACTACACCATCTGAGATTAACTAGCTCTCTGATATCAAGTGGTGCACTCTCAATTGCTCTTTTGGTTGGAGGCACTCAGTCTGATTGGTAAAGGCAAGGTGGCCATACTGGTGATGGAGATAGTTGAAAAATGGTATCAGGTATAGACCAATGTTCAACCCCATCAGATTTTTAGCAAATTGATGATGAAATAGAATAATAATAAGGAGATAGCTGATCTTGCATCTGATACTGTAAATTCCTGGTGGTTTTTTGAGGACTTGTTTCTCAGAGTATACTATACTTGTATATCTCTATAATGCTAATGTGGCAAGAGGGTTCACAAATTTGACATATTTACAGCTCTAAGCTTGGGGAGGTAGTTTATACAAAAACAGTGGTGTTGATCTCAAGCCATTACTACAGATTGTTATAATAGGACATATGGATGTGATCTCATCAGTCAACTTTTCATGTGATGGAAAATGCATTGTCTCTGGGTCTGACAATAAAATAGTGTGGATCTGAGATGCTAAGACATGGTCTACCATTGCTGGGCCCCTCAATGGACACACTAATTCAGTCAGATTAGTCAGGTTTTTGCCTGATGAGAAATATATTGTCTCCAGATCATCTGAAAAACACTACAAATCTAGGATGTTGAGACAGGGTCTACCATTACTAGGCCCTTCAATGGACATACTGATTGGGTCAGATTAGTTGTGTTTTCACCCAACAGAAAGCATATCATCTCTGGGTCTAATGATAAAACACTATGCATTTGGGATGCTGTGACAGTGTCAGTTATCACTAAGCCTTTCAGGAAACATACTGATTGGGTCAGATCAGTTGGGTTTTTGCCTAATGAAAAGCACTTCTGGATCTTCCAACAAAATGATCCAGATCTGGGATGCCAAGACTGGGTCTATGGTTACTAGTGAAATGGGATGAAACTAGAACAAGTAGTACAACACCTAATCTAGGCGTTGGGCTACTTCTGCGACAGTATGGACAAGACGACAGTGAGTGTCGAGCCAAACGTGTACCAAGACGTGGTATTCAGCGATGAGGAAGTGGACAGTGCCCAGGTATAACATTCACAAGTATAAACGAGTAGCGTGCAGTAACAAGCACGAAGCCGGCAAATGCAGAGAAGGAAAAGTAGCAGAAGAATGGTAAACAATTGAACAGGCCCCAAGGAGGAGGGTATTCAAGTGAATAGGACTGGGGAATAGACGACAACGAGGGAGGGCTTATATATGTAAGTACAGATGGTTTAGGGTAGGTCATCTGAGTCCTAATCGACTGAGGGCCGGTGTGAGAAGAGATGAACATGAGGAAACCATGAGGACGGCGAGTGCACTCGTCACGTGACTTTGAAGATAGAAAGAAAATGTTAAGTCTGAAAATAAGAAAAAGTGAGAAACGTAGTGTATAGGTCCTGAACTATAACACTACCCCCCATTCACCAGATTCAAGATCTAGTCGAGAATTGGTGAATTCAGTATAGGAGGGACCGAACAGGCGAAAGAGGGAAACAAATTCTGTCTCGGAGATACCCTGAATAGGTCGTGGGGCATTTGGGTGCGAGGCATGAAACTCAGTGATTGCATCTTGCGCATGTTTTAAATTAACAGCAGGTTCCCAGGTGTGATCCACCTCGTCCCATCCTTTCCAGTGGATGAGGTATTGCAATTTACCGCGGTGAAGCCGAGACTGGACTATACGGTCGACTTCGTATTCTTCGTGACAATCTTCGGTCACGGTGATAGGATCTGGTTTAAATACGTTTTGTCCGTCCAGCGGGGCTTTGTAGGGTTTAACGCGGGAAATATTAACTGTGGGATGGATGGAAACGGAGGAAGGGAGGGCGAGGGTGATGGCATTAGGGAGAATGGTGGTGATACGGTAAGGGCCAATGAACTTTTGCATTAATTTACACGCGGGGTAGGGGAGAGAAAGATGTTCGGTGGAGAGCCAGACTAGGTCTCCGATGGAATAATTAGGAGCAGAAGAGCGCTTGGATGTTTGTGCGTGCGACATCCGATCGTGGGTTTTTTGTAGTGTGGAAGCAATCTCTTCGTGATTACGTCCCATAGTTTTACCAAATGACCCCCCAGGAGTCGTAGTGGAGTTTGTGGGCTCCGTACCCATGTGTGGCAAGTAATTTCGCATAACGGAAAAGGGTGTGGTCCCCGTGGCGGTAGTAAGGGTATTGTTATGGGCAAATTGCACCATTTTTAGCCATGAGGCCCACGTCTCCTGCTTCTTGGCGACATAAGTGCGGAGATACGCGATAACTTCTTGGTTGACCCGTTCTGTCTGACCATCCGTTTGAGGGTGGTATGCTGTCGAGAGTTTCTGTTGAATGCCTAGAACTTTACAAAGTTCTTTGGTGAACTCCGAGACGAATTGTGGTCCTCTGTCCGAGAGAATAGTGTTAGGGAGTCCATGAAGACACCATACGTGGTCTCTAAATAAGGTGGCTAAGTCCAAGGAGGAAGTAGTTTTAAGGCATGGGAAAAGAACGATTTCTTTAGAAAAACGGTCGACGACTACCCCGATAGAATCAAAACTGTTAGAAAGGGGTAGTCCAGTGACAAAGTCAAAAGAGATGTCTTCCCATGGGTGAGAAGGGACAGGCAATGGCATGAGTTTTCCTGCCGGTGGCTTTGACGAACCCTTCATGAGGGAGCACACCTGGCAGTGTTTAATGTAAGAAGAAATGTCTTTGGCAGCGCCTGGCCACCAATAGAAACGTTTGATGGAAGAAATAGTATGGTCTCGACCGGGGTGGCCTGCGATAGGGGAATCATGAAATAGCGAGATCAACTCGGTGCGAAGCAAAGGAGGGATGAAAATAATCCCGTTCGAATTTCTGAAAAGTTTCTCGTTTGCATAATATTCGTAGTCGTTGATGGCATCAATGTCCATTTTGGCTGATTCAAAGGATAATTTAGTTTCGAAATTTGGAGACAGAGATGTAGAGGAGATTGCCTTGACTCCGGTGGAGCCAAAGCCTTTGTCGTTTCGTTGTGACTTGTCCAGAGTCTTTTCTTCTGTTAATGTTGGGTTTTCTATTTTTTCAATAATTAGTTGTGTGATGCGGTTAAATTTAGAAATGTGAAAGGAGGAGTCGGAGTGATTGAACAGAATTACACCAATTTCTCCCCTATAATCGGCGTCAATGACTCCGGCCATGACGTCAATTTTATGTTTGAGGGCGAGGCCCGAACGAGGTGCAATTCTGCCGTAGGTGCCGGAGGGAAGTTGAATCTTGACACGGGTGGGTATGAAGGCTTGGTCGTGGGCGGGAATGTCAAGATCCACGGACGCATACAGGTTGAAGCCTGCAGCGTTGGGAGAGCCCTTCGAGGGTAAGCGAGCATCCGAAGAGGTTAATTCGACCGGGATAGATAAAGAGGAAGAACGGAGAACAGTAGAAGGGAACACTGTAATATTCTCGTTTAATTTATCGACCGTGTCGCCATGATCGGGGCGACAAGAGAGAGCATCGGCACGTCCATTCGTGGTACTGGGCTTATAGATAAGGGTGTAATTGAACTCTTGCAGAAGTTCGTGCCAGTGGGCTTGACAGCCCGAGAGCGTCTGCGGTTTCTTCCAGTATTCGAGATTTTTATGATCTGTCCAAATCTCGAAGTTAGTTTTACCGATTAAATAGTGGCGCCATTCCTCGAGGGCGTGAATGATAGCTAGCAATTCCTTGTCATAGACCGGGTAGTTGCATTCAGCAGACGAAAAAGAATGAGAAAGAAAAGCGCAAGGGCGCCAAGAGCCATCCTCCCCCAGGACCGATAAGACCGCACCAGTAGCAACATCGCTGGCATCAGTCTCCACACGCATTTCCTTTGTAGCGTCGGGGAATGCAAGGAGGGGAGCGGTTGTGAATTGTTTTTTGAGCGTATCAAATGCATTTTGTTGTGTCTCCCCCCAGGTGTATGGCACATTCTTTTTTGTCAGATCGTTGAGGGGGCGTGCGATCTGTCCAAATCCGTTAATAAAACGACAATAATAGTTACACAATCCGAGGAATGATTGAAGCTGCTTGAGCTTCATGAGTGCAGGCCAGTCGAGTATTGCATCGACCTTATTGTTTTGCATGCCGACGCCATCAGCGGATACTGTCATACCGAGAAAGTCGACTTTGTCGGCGTTAAATACGCATTTTTCGGGTTTTGCGTAGAGGTCATTTTCGCGTAGCCGGCGCAATACTTCCTTTACGACCTCGGAGTATTCCTCGTTGGATTTGTTTTTGGTAAAAATGCACATGTTGTCGAGGTAGACAATAACCACGGTGTACATGTCGTTAAATATATCGTTCATCATCTGTTGAAAAGTGGGAGGGGAGTTAGTCATCCCGAAATACATTACGACTGGCTCGTATGCCCCCAGGGGTGTGACGAAGGCTGCCTTCCACTCATCACCTTTTTTGATGCGAACATTATTGTATCCCCACCTGAGGTTGAGGCAGGTGAATTTATCGGCACCTTTGAGACGGTCAACGAGTGCTGAAATGAGAGGAAGAGGGTATGAGTTTTTTACTGTACCCTCGTTTAGATATCGGTAATCCATGATGAGACACTTCTCGCCAGTTTTCTTTGGAATAAAGAATATGGGTGCCGTTTGTGGGGATTTAGATGGGCGGATATAGCCCTTTTCTTGTTCGGATGTCAAGAAGTTCCGGACTTCTTCTAATTTGGCATCAGAGAGTGGAATTACCTGACCCTTTTTGGGTACAAAGTCGGGTTTAAGGTTGATAGCATGATCCCAAGGTTTGCGAACGGGCATGCGTTTCGACTCTTCTTTGCTGAATACGTCCAAGAACTCATGGTACTGCTTAGGTACCTTTTCGGTGAGTCCTTCCTCGATGGAGTGAATAGATGGGTTCCAGACCTCGTTTACTAGTCCTGCGGCATTGATTGTGACGCAGTTACGGGTGCATCGGCAGAACTTGATTTCTTGGTCAACCCAGTCGATGAGGGGGTTGTGGCGTTGGAACCAATCGTAGCCTAAATAAATACGGTGAGTGCCTAAGTTGGTTACCAGGGCGTCCACTCCTTCAGAGTGTCCTTGGTAAGAAAAAACAACTGAAATGTAGTCCATGATCACGCCGTGAGATGAAGAAGTCCCATTGGCGTTAGTAATTGAGCGAGGGAGGGATAATTTTTTGGTGGGAATGCCAAGAGAGGTTACCCATTTTTTGTTCACAAATGTTTGGACTGCTCCGGAATCGAGGAGCGCTTTTTCTGTTGTTTTTTGCCATTTTGTGTCTTTTTGAAAGTAAACGTCGGTGTCGATATCGAATTCCCCAGCAGGAGAGGTATTCCTGAGGGTAAGGTTAGGGTTAGAGGGAAAGTCGGGTAAAAAAGAAAAATTGTTCATAATAGGAGAATTAAGCACACTTTGTTTATCCTCCTGTGCCATGCTCCGAAGAGACGCTCCTTCAGAGTTAGTATTGAAACTAGTACATGACAAATTGTTCGATGAGTAGTCGCCGTCCAACCCACCGTCCATCTCCCCTAACACAGCAAAGCGATTATGAAAAGAAGAAGAAGAAGAAAATAAAGAGCTAGGGTCCTTAGCCGAGTAGGTACCTCCTACTACTCGGCTTTGCCTTTTCCCTTGAGTTCTTCTGCGGCGAGCTGGCAGGCTCGGGACTCGAACATATCCAAATAGTAGGCTTGCGCCTCTTCGGTCATCCATGGAGGATTTCCAGATCCTTGTGCCATGTCAGGAACGGCGGCGATAGTGGTGGTTGGGGCGAGCGGAATTCCATGGAGCGGAGCGGGGCGAGGCAGGG
>JBBPLC010000813.1:0-10558 GCA_038089535.1 Hemileccinum rubropunctum
GTCTTCGACCGCTCTGATGTTGAGGATGAGTCGAGAGGCCTGGGGCGGGAAAGCGAATTAGAGTCTAGACGCGCGCAACGAGGCACCCCCAAAAATCCAAGATACTCACACAGTACGAATATATAGCGACAAGCGGCCTGCATGTATACATATCAGCCAATGGAAGACGAGGGATGTGGTAAAAAGCTTACGACACAACCAATGCCGACAGTAAATTGTCCGCAACTGTCAGGACAATGGTAGACACCAATACGATAGCTGATATCCGACTCGTGAATAAGAGTATTTATTTTTCCACGAGTGACAACTACGTACCAAACGTTCTGTTATCCAGATTTGTGTCAGTGGAGGCGTCCAGGACAGAGGGCACACTCACAGGAAATAAACGATAACCCCATCATACAAGAACACCCTTGTTCTAGGAGGTAGCTTCAGCATGTCCTGCAGCGACAATTTTTCATCACGTTTGTCGAAAATAAGATTTTTCAAAGTCAAGATACAGAAAATTGCTGTGGAGGCATTTCAGAACATAAAATCGATCCTGGTCGTATTGACTCACTGCAGACAGAAAGAGCTGTGAGCCTTTGTATTCCAATCAACATTTCGATTAACCGCATAGAACATTCTCCGTTGGCTCACCAACTCGCAAGAGTAAGGGCAGGTGTAACACGTGAGGTTATCATGCACCCCGGCCATGGAAACCAGGGCGGAGGGCTCACTACTTCAGCTGTAGTGCGCACGGCCATGATGACACATATTGAAAAATCCACCTGATATAACATGGGATCCATTGTAAGCTGCTACAAATGATGACCACGAACCAAAAATTCTCCTAAAAAGGTTGAGTAACAGTAACATTGCACGACGAGGGGACCCACCGACGACCAAGAAACCAAGAAATAGCCCGCAACGACGGTTTCCGCTATTTAGTGCATTGATTCGCATGGCGAGCATGACGTTGACAACTGTCACGAATACTACTGTTCCTCCGCTAAACAAAAAGTGCTCAAGTGTTCAAAAGAGCACCGATTCCAGCTTACAGGTTGAGGTAGTAGAAATACCCTTTGCAGCTATATAGAATTGATAGCACCCATTGTAATTCTCTTCTGAAAGAAACGAGGACCCACACCTGTACAGTCCGTCAGTTTATAATCGATGCGAAAGACAACATACAATGAGACGAACAGTGATTGGAATTCTTGTAGTATTGTTGACTACTGAACATTAACTCCACTGTCGTAAAGGTAGAAAAGTAAGCACAGCATACCAATGAATGTGACACTGCATGGCCTCAGCAAAAAACAACACAGTAGACCACGAGCGAGGCCGCGTTATCACCCACGTTAAGTAAACAAGGCCATAATACCGAGCGAAGATGAAAATAAGACATAGGAAAACTTGCTTGGCTCTGCGGAAGCGATTTTGTGGGTTGGTTGGATCGCCCTTCCCATGATGACACCAAACCAAGGGTATCTGTGATGGAATGTCTGCCTCTGCCTCGGGCTACGACATGACAGACTAGCCCACCTCCTGCTTCAAGTTGATTATAATGTCGTATAACATAAACGCCAGCATCGACGCTGGAGACGGCATATTAGACCGGTTCTCCGGGACAGATAACTAGCATACCTGTGATATAATTACAGAGGCGGAGTTGTTCCAACGATTTAACCATATCCCGGAATTCTTGCTCAGTAGGTGGACCAAGGGGTGAGGACATGGCGCTTGTGGCTTACCTTAAGGCGTAGAGCCCTTTATAGATGAAACGGGAGCCGCCTACATGCGGCAGGGAGGCTAGCATCGTGCGTGTGGTTGGTGATCATGAATGAATAACTCGCGTTTCCGGGTAGGTCCGCCGATATGGGCAGTACGGATCGATCAACGTTGGTGCACGTATCATTGCATCTACCACAATCACAGTACCGGCGCATACCCAGACACAAAACAGATGATCAGCTTGATGCAGAAAGATAGTTGAAGCTCACATTCCAAGCTAGAGGGAGTTTCTTCGATTAAGTACTTGTCTGGAAGGTGTCAGCCATGTGGTCCTCACTTTGGCTTGAGACGCCCAACTTAGTTACTTCAAGCTAAACATACAGGTCACTGACTCAAACAGTTCAAAAAATGTTGGCCAGAGGGAGGGGTTAAATGACCAAGGACGAATGAGACAGAGTCATGATATGATGCATGGATATGGCCATCTCCGTCGCGGTGCTGGAAGCCTGGAACTCGAACATTAATGTTGCTGACGGTGTTGCATTGATTAGCGTAGCAGAGGAGAAGATCTAAGCGAATTCACGAAGTTAATGATCCCTGGGCTGATCCAGTAGTTGCGCTGTTTACCACGCTTCGATCATAGCTGCTGCGACACGCGAATTATCCCACGGTCGTTGTGGCGGGACGAGTTCCTTCTGTGAATTTTCACATCAACGTTACAGCCGCATCATCAAGTTGGCTGAAGTGCACATAGGTACCTATCATGATCCCATCGTCACAACCACTACTAATCTCCGGCATCATCGCACAACCGAAACCCTCCCCAGAGCAGTCTCTTGACTCTCTTCCGCGGGTTCCGACCCCTACCGAGATGATTCATGGGTCTCGCATTTCGAGCTCCTTCCTGTGCCCCGTGACGGCACGTCGGTTTGATAATCAAGGAGTAAGCTGCTGCCGCAGAAAAATGTCGATGCTGAAATGCTACTCCTAATGCCAACCTAGTATTCTTTCGCATGCAACCTGATAAGGACCTTGAAACCATAGATTCTCACTGTGGTCATTCTTGCACCACAACTTTTCAAGAGCATGACATCTTCTCGGATCTCCTTATAATCCTATGCAACACCGTGGAGCACCGGGTGTAGTACATCAAAGGCGCTGCTGCAGGCTGTCCCCAGGGTTCCATTACCATTTCAAACTAATTCACCCGCGACACTGTTGCGACCAACTCTTGCATTTTAGAATCCATGTCGTGGTCAAGTAGTAATCTTTCTTTTTCTTTTGCGACTTGGATGCCAATAATTATCTTGATACATGGGATGCTAGGGGGGAGGGGGGGAGAATACGGGTGTGCACGAACGAGATGTATGACAGCTCGCTCATCTGTACTGAGTGCCCTCAAAACGGTCTCTTTTCAAGTGTGCTTGATGTGCACAGCAGAGAAGCCCCTGGTTAGCAAATTTCGTCGATATGTAATACATCCGAGTCATAATGGAGGCATCTGATCTTTAATAGAGGTGTCTAATCTCATGCCCTATCGGGGCAGAATGACCATATCAGTTACTGCAACCCGACACTATTAGCCACTACTGGTGTGAGCGGCCAGCTTGTTACGACTTGAATCCGCAGGTTCTGATGGAAGTTTAGATGGCGCTACCACTGGTGTCGGTACGTTTCTTGTGCAAACATGACGCGGTAGCTGGCTACAGAAGCTCTGAATGCTCGTCAACCAAATTCGCACACGGCAGTACACGGACCGGTGACCGGCTATCTCACCCCCATTTTTCCCATCGTTGTCTAGAAGACCAAGTGCCAGTACTTATCTGTGCTAGACCTTAGTGCTAATGTTAGCAAGGCACGTGGTTTCAACGAGCTAATCCTGTTCGAAAGGAACTCAGAATACTTCCGTAGGGAAATGTGGGTACGTGAGTACTAACAAATGGCGATAGTGTGATGTCATAGGTATCAAGCTGGCAAATTGCTCCCGCCGTTGTAGCCTGTACAGCAAATCGGTGCCCGATTGGTCCTCGATTTTACTAATCTTGTTCGTTGATCGCCGTGCAGCACAGTTTTAGCAGGCGCAATCCAGGGGCGTGCAATTTTTTTCTCTAGCTCGAAAGCGTGACTGATCGGTACTTTTCTGAAGTGAGTCAATGATGCTTTCGCGACAGAGCACTTACGCATCAATCACTGGCAATGATGCAATTTTTTTTCACCCTCTCAGACACGATTGGCTCCGGCTTTGATCTCCTCTTCACCAAAACATGCACAACGACGAAAATTTAACAAAACCATGCTGTCGTCACTTATGAAAGTACTAGTAGGGCCACATCGTGCCAGGTACGCATTTCCAAGCCCTGGATCATGAATTTTGGAAGCACTCGATAACCTGGCCGCTCAACATCCAATTTGCAATCGCAATGAACCGAAGAGCCGGACACCCTTTCTTGTATTCGGCATTGCCAGAATGTGTTCGGCGTCCACAGCACGGTTACTTTCCATCTTCCGCATTAATACCCTTGATCGATCACCCAGTATGTCATTTCCGGAAGAGAGCTGTGTGTCTACATTTTCCCGCGACAACTGACCCTAGTCTTCCATTGTTGTCTTGCTGTCGAACCTGCTTCAACATCAGAGACGAGGAATCATTATTCCTTAGTGGACTGGATCCGTAGAATTCTCACAGAAATCCCCATTCGGTTAGCAGAATGTCTGTCTTCCGAACGAATAAATACCTCACCCTCGAACAGAGACAAGCATGTCTTCTCTCATCCTTATTGTTGCTTACATTTATTCAAGATTCGCAAGTATTATTGCGAATATTTACTCCTGCATCTTCGATGTATTCCCCCCTCGTGCGCCCAGCTGGTTGGCAGGATACCACAATGGCCTGCTCTACGCTCTGAACCCCTGCGCTTTTCTTGCCAAGTGCCAGTAGGTCTCGATTTACTCAGTGGTCTACTATTTGATGCAAATATTAACTAGAAAACAATACGGTCCCGTATATCGCGTGTCGCTTGGTTACCGCCGCTTTAAAGTGGTCTCCTCGGGGGATGCAATCTCCTCCGTCTTCTCGGCTCCCGCAGAGTTACTTTGTAACAACGTCGTGCATCAAGAAATGTTTTACATCGTTGCTGGAGTCAGCACTAAATTTGCGCACTTGCATCAAGTCATGATGCACGAACTCTTTCCACTCGTTGACAAGACAATGTCACCGCGCTCCCTCGGGCAGACCACGCAAGCCTTTGGTCTCGTGTTACTCTCTCAGATCAAGAAGTTTGTTCAGGATCAGACTGGACCGATATCAATTACAAGACTCACAAACGAGCCCCTTTACTCCGCAACCAACCTTGTTATTCTCGGGAGTGCATTCCCAGCCGACACCTACAAAGACTTCGTGACACTCAGCCAAAGTGTACCCTACCGATTCACCAGGACGTTGCTATGGCGTTGGCCATCCTACGCAGCACGCAAACGACTACTGAACGCCCTCAGCGAGTACTTGCAACGAGGAGGGGCCACCGACTCTGGTGACCAATTTTCCTGCGGGTTCATAAAGACTTTCAAAGATAATAACATCCAATCATTGGAGGGGGCCCAGTTGGTACTCAACTTCCTGTGGGGGGTCCACAACAACACTCTCAGCAACTCGCTCTTTTTGCTCTCATTTCTGCTGGTGGATTCAAGTGCGTTTGCGCGCATTCGCGTGGAGATCGATGCAGCCGTCGAAAAATCCAGTAGCTTGGAGAGACTGCTCGAAGCTGGTCCAGACGCGTTGGATGATCCTTCATTCAGGCTTCTGACGTCTGCGATCATGGAGACTATGCGGCTCACCGGATTGCACGTCGGAATACGGCAAGCTAATTGCGACTTTGATCTGAGGGTCAAGGATGGGTCTATACCCATCAGAAAGGGAGAATTCGTGTTTGGAAATGTCCATGCCGTGCATATGGATGCCGGCGTCTATCCGAACCCCGAGACATTCATAGTTGATCGGTTTGCGCAGCAGACGTACAAGCGAAAGCATTTGCAGACGGGGGGACATCTGTTCCATTCGTTGGGCGGTGGAAGGCATATTGTGAGTTCCACATTTTTCTTTCGGCTGTTTCACGGTACTCATGGTGTTTCAGTGCAAAGGACGGTGGTTGGCGATATATGAGATCAAAGTTCTCATGGTAATACTAATTCACACGTTTAACTTTAGTCCAATGGAGGATTCGGCAGGCTGGCGTTTGCTTCGAGTCCATCCACGCAGCATCGGTGTTGTCCATACTGAGGATGACTTTTTTGTGCGGTTGTCGCCGCGTCAGGAGGAGGTGGAGCTTTGAACAGGGAGGAGGGTGGTCAGAAGTTCATTCTCTGCGATGCTGGGGACCTCATATGTTCCGCTGACTGTAACTTACTTGCAATAGTATTTATGAATGTTCAATTGTTTCTGACAGAAGACAATGAGTCAATTGCAAGATCCTTGACATTTCGACGGGGTCATTCCACTCAAGTCCCGCCTCCGAGTCCCAGGGTCTCGAGGCACCCCAAATTGGATCAAGCAGGACCAACAAGTGTAAACTCTACCATCACGCACAACGGCGGCCACAGCGACGCACTAACCACTGCACAACTTGGACGTTGACCTCGCATCCTGCTAGTATAAATCATTCGATGCCCACTCATAAGTAGGACTCGGAGCGGGTTGACGCATCATCTAGTGTGCACTGTCACTACCATCTTTCGTGTTGTTTATCCGACCTTGGTCAAGTTTCGTTTGCGTTATCGCAGGGCACCCGCCTTCTTCTAGAGCATCATTCCAGCGTCTATCGTTCGCCAACATGTCCAACATGTCATTTTCGTTCTTGGCCCCTGGTCATGAGCATCTCTCATCGGAAATGCGAGCATCAGGTCAGACGGGGCGATGTTGCGGAAGCGAATACAGGAGCTACAGCATTATCGGTGGATGGGCTTAGTCACCGGCACCAACATCAATAAATTTGAGATGGACAGCATTCATCGCGTACGTACGCAAATAACATGTGGTCTAATTTGCCACATCTCCGCTTTCCAAGGTACAATTAAAGGCAAACTTGTCGCGGGATTACTACGCCTCCGAACGGTTACATCAGCTGTGCGGCGGCACTGGTCGTAATTGTAATCCTGTTCATTCTTATCCATAGATTGATGTGATTTCAGGTGAATCAGAAGGCTGCAAGAGCCATGAACGGAAATCAACACTCAAGCTTGGTTCCGGTGCCACAGGAGCGGCTGCAGCGCGGCAACTACGCACGATCATCTCTCTTTATTGTCATTATTTGTGGTACTGATCAGTATCCATCAGTGGCGCCTCTGAAGCTAGCTAACCGCCCTTCACTGCACCTGCTCGCAGTTGCGTAATCTCCCAAAGTCATATCTTATCGTCAAGGAGACATTTGTACGAGAGTATGCTCGTCGTCGTGAGAAGCTCCGCACACGAGAAGCTCGAGATCTCATGAAAATTGACGCTAACAAGACCAGTCACGTCTGGGACTTCTTCAAGATTACGCCGCGTCGATGGCGTTAGTATCAATTAACTCAAGCTTCATAAAGCGTACCCGTTTCCCTCGATCATTGTAAGTTTCTGGATCTTCGGTCGCGTTGCAAATTTTCTGAAGGATGGTCGTCTTTCCAGCATTCGCTCTGCCCATGATGAGAATTCTCAATCGACCGAATTTGTTCATAAGGTCCGGATCGACACCTTGCATGAAGTTGGCGACATCCGCAACCATTGTTTGCACTTTTTCAGCGCCAGTCTGTCAATATGGCGCAAAAAGTCGACAACGTGCTCACCCGGCGGCTCGTCTGAGTCGCCAATCTGTGTCTCGAGAACCGAGGCGATACGGGACCGGAGGTTTCTGATTTGTTTCTTGGCGAGTTTCATTGCGAATGCGGGTGGTACTAAAGCGCATATGTGAATATAGTGCAGCTGATAGCTTGCAAGGCTGTGGATCGGTACGATAAGTACCGTAGGAGAAATAGCAAGATGCCAACCCCAAAGTATATGGCACAGACCCAAAACAACGTCACACTAGTATTAACGCATGTAGGGAACTGGAAGCCATTTCATGGGGTGGACACAGATATTCGGTGTTTGGCCATGCTGATTCGGTGTCGGGTAGTGTCATGAGTATCTTCAAGCTTATCGCTGGTTCGAGCGAGGCGCGTCGTCGGGAATGTCGACGTACACAGCGAATGTAGGCATGGCTATGAAAGTTTGACCTCTGACGACGACCACACAAGAGATGCAATCACGCACCGATCGATGGGACATCGTCACATCGAAGGTACTCATCGTTCCTAGTTCAGCAAATTCGAAGAACACGATAGCAAATCTCAGGCAAGATTGTCAGGTCGACGATCGATGATGACCAAAGCTGCCATTTAGACTTGCAGAGTTTGAGGCAGATCTAGAGTACGACCTAAGCTTTTTGATATGCGGTAGCGCATCGGATGCCTAGATGAACATTACCTCTCCTCATACCCTCCAACGCCCTTTCTTTTACATGACATCGAGCCTACTTCGACACATCATGATTTGGCACGACCGTTGATTGGTTCTCTAAAGCGCAACAGAGGTGCATTCCCGACACTCGTCGTATGTGTCCACGAACCATGCCGATCACCTATCATTCCTGTCTCGTTGCTGTCCCAGTGCACCGTGGAATGAAGGGATTGACCAGGTCGCCGTCGATTTTGCACGCAAGTGGCGCAAACTTGAAACGCATCACAATTGCATGCAAGTCCTGCTGTCCTCTCTGGGTCAATGGCTGGCATCTGGCATCCCGAGTCAGAGGGTCCAGGCCTTAGGGACGGAGACAGACCAAGCGTACGCGTCCCTGCAACCAGGTAATCAAGGCAATTTCAACGTCGATTTCATCCATCGCTAGCCCCACACAATGATCTATGATCCATGATCTCAACGCCCGACGACGATCAATGCTTATGTAGATTCCTGATCGTATGCTCGCATTCGCCCTACCTTGCCACCTTCCAGGATGAATCCACAGGAAACGCATCGTTATATAATGATTATCATGTAGATCTTGCTGTAATGAGGTTCGCGATAATTGTTCAATCAATGGGGATATCGGCACGTTGAAGGTACTCGTCGTTCCTAGTTCGGTGAAGAACGCGTTAGCAAATTTCAGATTTTCAGGATGGTGATCGGTTCTGACCAAAACTACTATTCGGACGTGTCAGAACCCCAAGGACGAGTGCCTGACAAGCTCACCTTTGAGTAATGACGATTGCCAGAATCACACCCAAACCAAGAATATGTTGGGTTAGCATCAAAGAGCATGTATGCGCCAAGTATGATGCTTACAAAATGGTGATGATGGTCTGGCCCTCTTGCCATCCCATCTGTTGCGCCAACTTGACACACGCTACCAAGTTGCGTGCGCTGCTAGATCCGGGGAACAGGCCGTCATGTTGGACGAGGTAACGAGACATTGCGACGGCCTCTACATCTGTGATCCTAAGACCATGCACTTGATAAGTACTGCACTACGAAGCGGAAGTTAGGATTTGAAAGGGAAAATACTTGCCTGAATCCATTGTCGATGGTGGGCAGCGCTAAATCGATATTGTTGGTCATTTGATTGATCCCACTGTACCAAAAGGAAACACGAGAATAAATCGCCCGTCAAATAGGAAAGGAATGAAGAACGCACATTCCTTCGACGACTGAGTCAACCTGATGGTGTCGTTTTGTGCCTTCTGCTTCTTTGCGGTCGTACATCACACCAAATTTGACCTATCATAGAATGTCACGGTGAACGCGAGGTGAAGTTGACCCTCTTCTGAAAGTACCTTGTTGTAGAGACCGTTTCCTCGGGATCAGCCAAGACGACATTTACGTTCTCGTCCATCGACTTGATATAACAACCCGTGCCAGCGATCGTTCCACTTGTCCCTAGATTCGTGTCTATGTCCATCCACTGCGCGGTTCAGACAAGTACGCATGTAATGATCGACTCACCCGCGCCCGAGACGAACCCATCCACCTTGCCGTTCGTTTGCCGCCATATCTCTGGACCAGTCCCTTCGTAGTGCGCATCAAAGTTGCTCCTGTTCTACACCCACATGAGAAACCCCAACACATTGGCCTGGCTCGGGTGGAACGGTACAACTACCTATCGCAAACCGGCCGGCAAAGAACCCGCGGGGCTTGGTCAGTAGCTCCGTGTTCTGGGGATCGTTTTCGGTGACTTCAGGATGCACGTGCGACGAGGTAGTGGAGACGACGACCGAAGGCGAACCCGTTATCATTTCATGCCCGATGCCCGCACCTTCTGTCTCGTTCAGTGCGCTCGGTTGGCCGAATCAGACAGCAGCTTGGCGTGCCATGTTCTGAAACGTCGCCTGTGAGGACATGGGGCAAGAAAATGGCGCATACATACGACATACTGCGCAACGAAGGTGATAGTCAGCGGCAAGTGTTGGCAAAGGGGACGAGGTACATACTTGTTTCTTGTCGACGATGCTTGCTGGAACTTCTGCCCCGAGGACTGTAATGCTTTTACCTTTTCTTCCGCAACATCATCTGGCATAATGATGGCTAAATTCCAAGAACGTAAGCAATCAACATCGTTAAAACCAGTGATTTGAGAGCAACTCACTCGTGTCGTAGCCTCTGCGAATAGGAGAGGAGTTCGCATCAACGAAAAGACAAAGAGAGATCCAACAATACCTGGCTCGATATCGTTGCTATTGGACCCTACGGTACCTTCAAAGATTCGGGAGCCAGTGTGTGGATGTATCAACCCTTGTCGTTCTGCGTCTTCGATCACTGTTATCGACGCGTAAATTCTCC